>JASSUY010041254.1:0-10155 GCA_032466535.1 Forpus xanthops
CTGGTAAAAACACCCTACCCCCCACTAAGGGACTGACTTGAGGAAGAAGGTGTTACATGGAGCAGCTGTGCCCCATTATCACTAAGGAACCAGATGCCATTAAAGGGAACTCAGCCATTGAAAAATAAACACCACATAGGTGGTTTCATATCAGAGCAAATACCTTGTTTATCTTTCTCTCATGTGTTCTAAAGTACTTACAGAGACAAACATGCAAGTTTTTGCAAGAAAAAACAAGAGTTTATACATGAAGTATAAGCAGTCCTTACAAACTGCTTGTGAGAAGGAGCCTTCTACAAGGAAACCTGTTATATTCTTCTATAATTGAGAGCTTTTACTACTGAATGAGCTTTATAGAGATACACATAATCCTCAAACTAAAGTGACTTTAGATAATCTGGGATTAGAAAAAGAATGGTTAGAGCAGAATTAGAAAAATGCCAAAACAAATCAAACCTCAAACCAAAAACCACAAAGGCTTTCAGAAAGAATAAATTGATAAAATTACAGCCAAAATCATGATTTTGCTGAGGTCCAAAAAATCCACTGGAAATTGATCTTGCTTCAAGATCAAAAGTCAACATCTGCTCTATTTAGTGTCACAGAAGAAGACAGTTGTTCTTTTGTGCCATGCTTGAGAGGCCTTGCTGAATGCTCAGAGCATGTCTGTATACTTTCCTATAAATGTATATAAATTAAGCTGTTCTGTATTTTCATACATTCTAACAGACTTCTGTATACTTTATATATACATGCGTGTGTGTATGTTTTAATATATTCTTATATTTCAGGGTTCCAGGGTGGATGTGTACATATATTGAACACTAAATTCTACTTTCGTCAACCTGCTTCCCCATTTTTGTACATCTGTCTTACACTTTTTCTTGCCAGTGCTATCAAATGATACAAGCCTGCCAAAGAAACACACAGATTTTAAAACTGCTTTCTTAAGCATTACATGATACAGTTTTTCTACTTTTTTTTTTTTTCCAAAAAGTAAGATATGAACAGTAGAAGATTATTTCTGCTGTATCATACTTGTAGTCCCTGAAAACAGCTGAAATGACCCACATATGTACCTCCTTATTTTTCTACTTCCAATTCCTTTATACTTTTACAGTTTGGAGTACCTGATGATACTGTATGTAAACTTAACCCAAATGTGTCTGTTCAGTCTAATGTCTTGTTTGTAATAATAAAGTACTGCCTCATTAGGTCAGGATATCAAAATGTGTAAGTTTTGCCACACAGTTATAGTAAAGCATAAAAAAAATACCTATCTGTTGCAAAGGCTTTTAGCCATCTCAACCTGGAGGATGACAAGTGTAATGTGTTAGTAAGCCATTACTGCACTGCCCACTATAATCTGCCTGAAAACTAATGTATACGAGAAACAAATCTTCAGAGTCAGGAGTGTTTTCAGAAGTAATTTACCTAAAATTTAAAGTGCAAAGACCTGCTAAATCCTAATTCCTTCCAAAATTACTTCACCATTATAATGATATGCATTCTGACTCAGTTTCTCAGGAATATTCAAGGACTGCCAATACTGTAGCAGTATGATGACTACTTGGTTGAATGGAGATAAAACACAGTTTCTGCCCTAGAAGACCATATATATTAAATTTAAAATGTGTACATAGGTACTAAAAATATTATCAGATGTACTGATAATATGTACTGAAGCTTGTCCAACTGCCAGTTGACAATTGTGATAAAGTAAAAGATGTTATTAAATCCTCATTTTTGTGCAAACCTACCCTCAAAGACCAGTCAAACTTCCCAGGGTACTGAACTACTAAAAAAAGCCAACCTTATCTACAGTCATCTGTCAGAAAACCATGATACAAATATGATTTCTGATAATTTTATAAACCAAAGTTTCACTGAATTTTATAATCCAAATTTGCTATAAATTACTCTTTACATGTGTCATGGTTTAAGCCCAAGTGGCAACTCAGCCATGCAGCCCTTGCTCATTCACTCCCTGACCTTCCTCCCCTCCGCTCTCTGAGGGATGGGGAGGAGAATCAAAAGAATGTAACTCCCATGGGTTGAGACAGGAACAGTCCAGTAACTAAGGTATAACACAAATCACAACTGCTACCACCAATAATAATAATGACAAGGGAAATATAAGGGAAGAGAATACAACCACTCACCACCCACTGACTAGTATCCAGCCCAACACAAGCAGTGATCTAGCCCTTCTGGGTAACTCCTCCCAGTTTATACAGTGGGCATGATGTGCTGTGGTATGGAATACCTCTTTGGTCAGTTTGGATCAGGTGTCCTGTCTCTGCTTCCTCCAGGCTTCCTCTCCTCCCTGGCAGAGCATGTGTCATGGTTTAAGGCCCTCAAACAGTTCTCTCACTCACTCCCCCCTCTTTCATCCCCAGTCCCAGGGGGATGGGGAGGAGAATCGAAAGAATGCAAGTCCCAGAGGTTGAGATAAGAACAGTTTAGTAGCTAAAGTATAACACAAATCACTACTGCTACACCAGTAATAATACAAGAGAAATACAAGGAAAGAGTACAACAGCTCACAAACTATATATCCAGCCTGACCATGCAGTGCATCCCCACCCTTCCCATGTCTCTGCCCTCCGTTTTACCTCCTGGACATGACGCGCTGTGGTATGGAATACCTCTTTGGTCAGTTTGGGGCAGGTGCCCTCTCTGCTTCCTCCCAGCTTCCCCTCCTCCCTGGCAGAGCATGAGGCTCAGAAAGTCCTTGGCCAGCCTAAACATTTCCAAGCAGTAACTGAAAACACTGTTGTTATCAGCACAGTTCGCAGGCCAAAAGTCAAAACCACAGTGCTGCGCCAGCTACCAAGAAGGAGAAAAATTACTGCTGCTGCTGAACCCATGACAGCATGAGACTCAGAAAGTCCTTGGTCAGAGTAAACATTACTGAGCAACAATTAAAAACATCAATGTTATCAGTGCTGTTCCCAGGCTGAAAGTCAAAACCACAGCACTGCACCAGCTACTAAGAAGGAGAAAAATGACTGCTACTCCTGAACCCAGTACAGCATGGAATTTGGATAATGTCATAATTCAGAAAGCTATATAAGTTAGAATTATTGCAAGATATTCCAGTGTTTGCTTTCTCTTCTGAGGCTTATCTCTTGCCACATGTCTCCTCAGGCAGTGGCAGAGGTCTCTAGCAGAGCTCCTCAGACTTCTGTAAGGCAGTCCTTACTGTTACCCTCGTCTCCTGCACTGCATTTTTTGGCTTAACTTTTGATCCAGTTATATTTAGTTTTCCCTTTCAGCGCTACAAAAAAAAAAAAATGTCTGGGACAGCTTCTAACTGAACCAGCACCTCAGCCTCCTCACTCAAAAAATCTGTGCTGCTCCATCCTTCTCACACAACCCCTCAAAAGCACTGCTTTCCTTGGTCTAGTTTCTTATGGATAAGGAATCGGGTATTTGGACATTCTCACACTACATTAGTGTTGCTTTCAATCAAAGAGCCTTGGCAAGATGAAGACGGGCTCATGCTGTATACATCCTTGGGAAGCCTAATTATCATAGCTACCTGCACTACCAAGAAAATAAAAGTAAGTTGTAAATCCAGTGCACTTGAATTAAGGAAAGCACATCAGTTTTCCCCTGACCTTCAGTGTATTACTTTTTTTCCAGTATTTCTTTGGAAATACATACCCCTTAATTCCTTTCCTGATTTTTGGCCTATTTTTCACCCCTTTATCTTTTGGTCTTATTAATTTGCCTGAAAGTCCTGTTCATTTTATTTTCCCATTGTATGGTCTGGTTTTGCCTGAATAAAAATGAGCTCATCTACAAGAAAATTAGAGCTAACACTTATATTCAATTTTTAGTAAAGCTTATTCAGTAAAACTTATTTATTAAAGAAGGAAAAGATACTACTGTAGCAGTAAAAAATACCTATTTACATTCAGGAAGCATGTGTTTCAGAAGATATGCTGGTTTACACTGACCAGCAACATTACTCTTATCCCACAACTATACTATGTTCAGAAAGTAAAATAAAACAAAACAGAAAAACAGACAACAACAAAACTAAACACTACCACAACCCCCAAAGTCAAAATCACATCCAAAAAGTAGCAAGTAGCATGGCTCCAACAGCACACTACTGACCTATTCTGGAGCACTAGTTTGCTACTGAGTCACAACTTGTCTTAACCATTTTTATCCATGTTGTCTCACTCAGGTCCAAAGCTCCATATTGCCTGGCTTGTGAAATCTTAAATGATCTCATTTACAGCAATAGCTCCAGTCTCCAGTAAAACAGAACTTTCTTAACATACATCTCACTGATAAGGCTTTAATTGAATTAAACTGACCATTAAGATTAGTGTAAATTGAACTGTTCTCTCAGACTTGCTGATAATCGCTTGACAGACCAATAAATCCAGGGTTCCTAAACAGAATGAGTCATGGTGCCCAATCGAACACTATCCTTACTGCTCCCCTCCCTTACTCCTCACCTCTAAAATGTCACAGGGATTACACAGTAATTTACTCTAGAATGCTTGTCAGAGATTTGCTGTTTTGATCCCAAGTAATTCAATAGTCCTGAACTGGAAAGCAAGTTGCAAATGTTCAGTATAACATCTAAGATGTGAATTGTAAAATACACTAAAATATTAATCACTTCAGTTGCAAATTACACAAGAAGTAATGCAGACTCTGGACCTGAATCCAAGCTCAGAAAGGTTAATAAAAGAACACAACCAGAAGCTAATTTGCACTATTCAGGGTTTTTTCTTTAAATAAAAAGGAATAATAAAGTGATAAGTAGGTCTTCTTTTTTTTTTTTTTTTTTTTTTGCCTATCCAGGGAATGGGAACAGTTATATTTATACCACAAGAAAGTAGGTTTGTGAAAATATCAAACAATGGTTATAATTGAGAGGTTTAGAAGAATGATTACTCCTGTAGCGATATAAACAATAATGAGCAACAACTACAAGCATCGGTGTTACCAGTGCAGTTCCCAGGCTGAAAGTCAAAACCACATCACTGCACCAGCTACTAAGGAAAAAAATGACTGCTACTGGTGAACCCAGGACAACTCCCAACTTGTTGAATACTAGTTATCTTAAAAAATAAATTAACAACACAAATAGTAATGAGTTTAATGATTTTCACAATCACTGAGATTTTTATACTAACTTACGTAAGTCAGTAGGGAGTTCTATTAATAAAATCAATATGAACTTGGTCAAACTTTCTTCTGTTTGCAGTCTCCTTTCAGAGACATTTGGAATATTTGGAGGAATTGGTACTTCTCTAAAAGAGACCAACAGATAGATTCAATGACTGCCTCATGCAGTATTTTCAAATTGTCTCTCCATTTGCAGAACAACTGATTATGGGACTAACACAAACCTCACTTTTTCCTGCTTTTCTGCACAAGTACTTTTCACTTTTTCCACATACAGCAGTAGCATATAATATAATTTTCAAAATGTAATTGCAAAGATCAGAGCTTTTTAGAACAGACACATCTAATGTGGGGATTTCACCTTCATTCACATGATGGAGACCATCTAAGAAAAAGAGTTTGAACAAATACATGCCCTCATCATATGACTGGATACACAATCCTGATGACAAAGACTGACTGAATTTTTATCACACAATGCGGAAAAGGTATCAGATTCATTACCCTAAAAAGTGAAAATCATCTTTAAAATTACAGGCTAGGCACCCCTAGCCTAGCTCAACCTCATTGAAAGCAAAAGACAAAGTTGGAAACCTGTCTTATTTTGACCTTCTTGATTGTCTGCAATTTTATCCAGGTTGTCAGGAGAAGTTTAAGAGGAAATTGCTGTCTGAAAAATATCCACATTGAAAGAAAGCCATAATAGCAGACAACTATCAAGACAGCAAAACGAAGTATGTAACAATAGCAAGATGAAGTTGGACAAGTTCAGAGTAGCAACTGCAGGTTTTTACATGTGAACAATACTAAACAAATATTTCTAGTTCTGGTGTTCTCTCCAGATCTTTAAGTAATGATCGGATATATTTCTGAAAGAAAAGCTGTAATTGTAGCTTAAAACTATTGATGAAGTACACCAAAGCTAAAAGAAACATTACAAAGAAGTCAGTCTAATCTTAATGGTCCCTACGGAATCAACTCCATTACAGTTTTCACTTGTCTTTTGGTTCATGTTGCTGTCCTCTATAACACTGACTTGTGATATGATAGACTTACTGGTTGTGAAACTAATCTGGTATTTTTGTTCTCAATATTGCTCTCAACTCCTTACTTCAGGAAACATCTATCCAAAGCTATTAATAATCATAAATTTTACCTATTCTATTCAGAGATTCAATCCATGGAGGAGACACCTCCCTTCATCAACCCTTTCTCCAGGCTAGTAACAATAACTCTTGAGAATTTTAAGTATCTTTGGGATGTTCAAACCTGCATGTTCCTATTGCCATGACTTGTGAATGTTTTCCAGGTCTTGTTTAATGACAAACAACTGATTGAGAACACCACGCAGAGATCTGCCCTGAGGCTGGACAGCTTTGAGTGCAGAGGATGTGGAATAGTATGTGCAATTCCGTACGCCAGTGGGCACCTCAGGTTTTGGAACTTTACCCCTGAACAAGTACAAAATCCAGAAAATCTAGTAAAGTATTTGGAAAAAACATGCAGTCACCCTTGCAATTCCAGAGAGACACAAATCACCACTACTTGCTGTGGCCTGGCCCATACCTGTTCACTATTCAGTACCCTCAAGAGAAATGGAAGTCCTCTGGATACGACAACAAAATGAGAAACATTGTGGCTTCACTAAGGGGAAATAGTGCCTGACCAATCTGGTGGCCCAATTTGGTGGCCTTCTGTGATGGTGCTACAGAACTGATGGACAGGGGTAGAGCAGTTGATGTGATCCACCTGGACTTGTGCAAAGCTTTTGACACTGTCTCACATGACATCCTTGTCTCTAGGTTGGAGAGACATAAATTTGATAGGTGGACCACTCAGTGGATAAAGAACTGGCTGGATGGCCACACACGAAGAGTTGTGCTCAATGGCTCAGTGTCCAGCTGGAGACCAGTAATGGGTGGTGTCCCTCAGGAATCAGTGTTGGGACCGGTCTTGGGACTGGCCTTGTTCAACATCTTTGGCAGTGGGATTGAGTATGCCCTCAGTAAGTCTGCCGATGACACCAAGCTGTGTTTCGGTTGATACGTTGGAGGGAAGGAATGCCATTCAGAGGGACCTTGACACACTCGTAAGGTGGACTGATGTCATCCGTATGAAGCTTAACCATGACAAGTGCAAGATCCTACACCTGGGTGGGAGCAACCCCAGGTGCAGCTACAGGTTTGGCAGAGAAGAGACTCAGAGCAGCCCTGAGGAGAAGGACTTAGAGGTGTTAATTGATGAAAAAATGAACATGAACCGGCAGTGTGCTCTTGCAGCCCAGAAAGCCAACCGTATCCTGGGCTGCATCAAAAGGAGTGTGACCAGCAGGTTGAGGGAGGTGATCCTGCCCCTCTCTATTCTGCTCTTGAGACCTCACTTGGAGTACTGTGTGCAGTTCTGGTGTTCTCAACAGAAAAAGG
Organism: Forpus xanthops; assembly: GCA_032466535.1. NCBI lineage: Eukaryota > Metazoa > Chordata > Aves > Psittaciformes > Psittacidae > Forpus > Forpus xanthops. Next base: position 7,581 of record JASSUY010041254.1, read on the forward strand.
ACACGGAACTGTTGGAACAAGTGCAGAGGAGGGCCATGACGATGCTCAGGGGACTGGAGCACCTCCCCTATGAAGATAGGCTGAGAAAGTTGAGGCTGTTCAGCCTGAAGAAGAGAAGGCTACATGGATATCTCCTTGCAGCCTTCCAGTACCTGAAGGAGGCCTATAGGGATTCTGGGAAGGGACTCCTCATGAGGGACTGTAGTGACAGGATAAGGGGTAACAGGTTCAGACTTAAACAGGGGAAGTTTAGATTGGATTGAGGAAGAAATTCTTTACTGTAAGGGTGGTGAGGCACTGGAATGTGTTGCCCAGGGAAGTTGTGAGTGCTCCATCGCTTACGGTGTTCAAGGCCAGGTTGGACATAGCCTTGGGTGGCATGGTTTAGTGGGGGGTACTCCTGCTCATGGCAGGGGGTTGGAACTAGATGATCTTAAGGTCCTTTCCAACCCTAACTATTCTTTTATTCTACTCCAAACCCAGCAATAGACATTGCATCCCACTGAGTGGGTATATCACGCTCCTGTCATGCACCAGCCTTTGGCAATATCAAACGATACAATGGACTGTTAAAGACTATGCTGAAAGAAGTGGGTGGGTGGCACCTTCAAACAATGTGATCCACATTTAGCAATAGCCATCTTGTTGGTTATCACTAAAGAATCTGCCAACTAAGCTTGCCCAGACTAATCAAAAATGTTATGTACTTTAGAAGGGGATAAAGTTCCTGTAACACATATAAAAAAAAAAAAAAGCTAGGGAAGACATGAGGGGTTACTGCTGCCTCAGACAAAGGTAAACCCATTTGTGGGATTGCTTTTGCTCAGTGAACTGGCTGCAGTGGGTAGATAATGCAGGATGGGGAAGTCTGATTTGTACATAAAAGGGATTTGATTCTCGGTGAGAATAACCAGTGACTTGAGTTGTATGATGTTAATGGCTATATAACACTCTATGTCATCACTACTTTGTTATATGCCATATCCACAGTATTACAGTAGAATTACCTGGATTAATAAATTTGATTTAACCAGGTTGAATTTGACTCTAATTGACAAAGTCTCGAATTTATTGAGACATTTTCCCAGGATTAGGTTAAAAACCAGGTTTTTGGGTTGATAAACTGGCATAAACACATTTAAAATATATAGATATCCAAATAGCATAAGCATAAAACTTTACTATGAGGCATTCTTTTTTTATGGAGTCTTTCTAATGATATCATCCCTGTCAAACATCGCTTACTTTTGGATGTAACATTATGAATCCTCTATGAAACATGGCAATGACTCATCAAATATGGTTGCTAACACTCCCTCACATACTGTACAATTAAGATAGGGCAAATAAAAATAGAAGGAGCTTTCAGTTTCATGGTCATCTTGAGCTTAATTAAGTCCAAATAATTGTACAATTGGGATTTAAGACATGCCTATAATTTTTTGATTTGTGAAATTTTAGTTATTTTATTTTTTTTAAGTATGAATTGTTTACTTCTCTCTCCAGCTATACAGGCAGTTTTTCAAACCTTCTTTAAGCAAGTATAAAGCAAGCAGAGATAGCTATAAGACAACTTGACAAACTGTTAATCATATAGAAACATTTCAGAATTCATTTTTTCCTTGTCACTGATCTGCAATAACAAAGAATGTCTGAAAGTAAAGAGGGCAATCCTATGTTTTATTTTTTAAAAACAAGATGAGATTCTAGCTGTGAATGGACATATAAATCTTCACTACTAAGTAGGTCAAAAGGTGTGAAGAAAATTTCCAATCATAACCACTGAAATACTGACATACTACTCTAACCAATCCTTTAGTTTTAGCTTTCTGCTTAAGAATTCTACTGAGAATAAATAAAATATAGTTTTTGCTCTCCTTTTCCACCTTTTTGCTCCCTGCTCCTCCATTCCTCAGATCAGCAGCTATATTTTTACTTCTTGTTCTGCTGGAGAGAGCTGGCAGAGGCAGGCTTGGGAGCTGCAGCAGGCCACCCCTGATTGCCCATTCAAAGGAGGAACAACCTGGGCACAAGGGGCTGGCCGTCCTCCACCCCTGTCTTTCTCTATTGTGAACCTGCATCAGCAGAGGCAGCATAGAGATTGGTGACCTTTGGGAAATGCTGTCATGCAATGGGAGTAGGAATTGATCATTAATGTACTCAAATGCACACTGCTTGTCTTTGTTAGCTAAATTAGTACCAGGTCAAGAGTGCCAAGGCAGACTAATGAACTGCAGAATTGAACAACTCCCCTCAGTAAAGATATAGGATTTACTTGGTTCCTCTTCCTCATTTCAGTATACCCTTTGCCTTCCAACTTGCACAGAAACTACACACTACATTTGATCTTAGCCAAAAGGCAGTGAAGCAACTGCGAGAGTGGCAAGGCACTTGAACAGGCTGCCCTGGAAGTGTTCAAGGGCAGACTGGATGGGGCTTTGAGAAATGTGGTATAGTGGAAGGTGCCCTGCTCATGAGGAAAGGGGGATTTGAACTAGATAATTGTCATGGGTTCAGCAGCAGCAGTCATTTTTCTTTAAGCAGTAGCTGGTGTAGCACTGTGTTTTGGATTTTT
>JASSUY010041255.1:0-63757 GCA_032466535.1 Forpus xanthops
TGCCCCCCGTTGCCCCCCGCCGCTCCCGCCTCCAGGGGCTTTTGCCGTGTCCCGGGGGCGGTGGCGGGGCAGCCCCCGGCCCTGTCCCCACCGCCCTGCGGGGCTCGGCGAGGGGGAGCGCGCGTGGTGCTGGGGCAGATTGCGGCGGGCGAACTGCGGGGCCGACCCCGCTGAGCCTCGATGGGGCCGCTGGTGGGGGCAGCGCGGGTCCCCGCCCGCCATCCGAGTCCTAGCGGCCGCGGCGGCCCCGGCCCCTGTGCCGAGTGGAGGGGGCGGCCGTGGCAGGGCCGGCCCCGGCGAGGGGGGTGACGGCGGTGGGGCTGAGCCCCCCCAGGCGCTGCGGGACGGGGTAGGGGCAGTACCCGGTGCCCCGGGCAGGTGGTACCGGCAGTCCTGCGCTGCGCGGTGTGCCCGTTCTAGCTCAGAGGGTGACAGTGGTGGCTCCGGCCCCGCAGGAGCAGGGGTTGGTGCCCGCAGAGCTGGATCAGGCTCTCTGAACCCCCTGAGAAGGTGGCTGCAGCCGTCCTGCTTCTCCAGGCTGCCCAGAGCGGGGGGCAAGTCCCAGGCTGCGGAGTCTCGAGGCACATCATTTTGGTAGCAAAACTCCCGCGACTGAACTTGAGTGTTCCGATGAGAGGTGTAGGTACGGTGGCAACAGCAGGAGACACCCCCACCCTGCACAGCCTACGGTGCAAACACGGAGGCAGCTGGCATCAGCAGCCTGAGCTTGCTTTCTGAACGCCGGCATCATCCCACTTTCTCCTTTTTGCCCACTGGCTTCGGCAGCCATTGCTGCACAGGGCTCACTTTTCACTGTTTTTCGAGCACAACATGAGTTTTTCAGGAGATGGAACAGCAACAAGTTCCTTCTAAATCTTTCCACTGCTTCTGCCTGTCCTAGAGGTGATACAGGGATTGGTGTGGTTGGGTTATCCGTGTAGGTGACACTACAGTCATGTTGACAGCCGGTTCTCTGATTTATTCATCTGTTGAGTATTTTTGTCATGGCTTTTCTGGCAGGTTTAAGGCAAACCTGGGAGGAGCATCATTTGGAATGTAAATGAAGGCTAGGTGTATATATAGCAGTGCAATAAAATATCTGAATGAAGTCCTTTGTCTGCTTGTGGAATAGTGGATATATAAAGTCTTCCAACTGGACCCTGAGGTGTGCTCTGTTGCTCCCATGCTCAAACTGCCCAAAACATGTTTTTCTTTAATACTGCGGAACATCAAACTTGAGTTTTAATGCTGCAGCTGTAGCAGTGAGGTAATGAAGTGATCTCTGGTTTATCTGCTCATCATCTCATGGAGGTGACAAATCCGTATGTTCAGACTTAAAGAGGTGAAAATTTAAAGGGCTTGAATATTTTACTGTCTTTTCGTTTTTCTGATGTTGGATTGGAATTTCACCTCGAGACTGTCCCTAAAGGATCCATGCCAGATGTGCTTCTTTTACTGTAAGCAGCCACTCTTCCATGGTTTGACATTTTCCATAACATTTATCACTGATCATCCTCTTACTTTCAGTATTGGGTACTTTGTGGCAAAATCAGAGTATTCGTAGGTTGAAATACGTTTGCGGTGATTTAACTGCACAGTCAGCAAAGCTGAAGTCTGCCTCTTACACCTTGCTGAAGAGCAGCAACTTTGTTCTGAGGATATAGGAACTTTCAAAACAGATGTAATTGCCTTGTCTAGAGCCCTTGCCAAGGGCTTGAGGATTCTGTTAGAGTTCTTGAAGATGCAACTGCAATAATAGAGTTGATCCATGCACTGATTGCCCTGGTAGCTGTGATCAGTAGCTGTGGCTTTGTGACCTGTTCTACAGCAGGAAAAAACCTTAACTCATGAAGTATCATGTCACAGTAGTAACTAATTGAGCTCAAAGTAAGCACTGAAGCATTTATCTTTATTCATGATTGACTTACCACTTTCTGGTTTCATAGTTTGCGTCACGTTTGGAACTGGTTTGTGTGTGCATCGGTTTGTTCCGTCTTTCCCTTCACGTTTTACTTCCAAATTTTAGCTTTTCATCACCTGCTTGTGTTAATAATCCATGTCTTCGCTCCCCAACTCGTTTGCTTAATATTTAGTGTTTCCACCCTTCAGAATTCATCTTCCCATTACTTGAAAAGATCATCTGTATTTACAGTGATCAATGCCTTTGAGGTGCACCTTGTCTTACCCAAATATTGTAGAAAAAGATTTATCGAAGGAGAAGGCATTATTCACCTGGTGCTTTATGTGTAAATAGCCTCCTCTGTAAAATCTGTAGTCTTCTTCTCTGGGTTGGTAGTGACTATTTATTTAGTCTTTCCAAGTGTAAATAGTTCTTAAACACTGTTGTAGCAGTCAAACACTTTACAATTTTATGCTCCGTATCACAAAGCTACCACTGATGGGTGGTTTGGAAGGTGCATTAGGAAAGAAACCATCCCAACAAGCCTCCTAGAATTTGTGGAAGTGCATTCTTCATGCTCCAGAATGGCCAGTGTGGGACAAAAGAGACTCAGCCACCACATTTGAATTATTTAAAACCCCTTTTAAAAAGGGAGGGGAGAGGGAATATCTGACCAATCCTTTATCTGCCTGATGAATGCTCTGTAGTATTCCCCAGCCTGCAGACAACAGGTGAAGCTGTTGTTGCTGAATAGAGGGTCTGTCTTTGCCATGGCTGTAAATCCTGATTTGAGCTGGGGGAAATGGCCTCTAACAGACCAGCTCAGCAGATTGTTCCTGCATGGCAGATAAGCGCTGTCCTAATGCTCAGATGAGGCTTGGTTGATACTGAGTGGCAATACAGCTACAGGAGTGTAAAAATACAGGTGACAAAGGATTAATGAGTAAATGTTGTGCATTTCAGTGTTTGTTTAGGTATATCAGTTCTGCCTGGCTCCCACCTCAGATACCTAAATCCTTTTGCCCCAACTGGGGTTTGTGTTCTAGTTGCTTATCTGTGAAATAGGGATAAATGAACTTCTCTTCTTTGAGAACAGAGTTTGTTGATGCGGAGCAATTAATCTTCCTGATTCTGTGACTGAAGGGTCAGTAACTGTTCAGGTGCACTACACTGTGAAGAATCTACTCTTCAGAAAGAAATCAATGCTTAATTTAAAACCTCATTTCCTATAGCTAAAACTGTCTCTTGGATATTGTTTATGGCATGTTTTTTAGTTGGTGATGTCATGAAGCCCTTGTAACTTGAATCTTGATGGGTTTATCTGGTATCTGTTCTGTTTCCCATTCTGTTCTGTTCTCATTCCATAAAAAGCCCTCCCTGCTTGGTGCAGGTGAGTCATGAATGAATGCAGAGAAGGCTTTAAATGGGGTACATGCAAGTTCGTAACAAGTAGCGTAATGAGAAGGTCATAACTTTCATCCTTCTGAACGTGTGTCTCCTAAAGAATATTGGAAGTTATTATAACCTTTCTGTATTCAGTTCCTGACAATGAATAAGATCTGTATTACAGAATCATCAGGGTTGGAAGGCACCTCTGGAGATCATCCAGTTCAAAACTCCTGCCAAGGCAGGGCTACCTAGAGCAGGTTACACAGAAACATGTCCAGGTGGTTTTGGAATGTCTCCAGAATATATTCCTTTGAGGATTTAGTCTCCTTTGTGTTTTCAAGTGGTTTGTGAGAGTTCAGAGCAAGTCTGTGGTGGGACCCACGTGAGATCCCCTTTTTACCAGACCTTTGGCTTAACAACAAGGCCATTGTCTTCCTTTGGTCAGAGACAAAAATGCGCTGTTACAGTCAGGTGCACAAAAGTGTGTTCACAGCCATGGGAATCCAGGATAGGAGGGACTGGAGGGAATGAAGCAGTCCATCCTTCTGCAGGGTCAGGTATGCAGCCTCCTTCTAGATAGATATTTGTCAATACTTAAAGTCTGCCAACAGTGAAGTCACCTCTGTCACCCAAAGCAATATGGTTTATTGCAACCTTTGCTATCGGAAAGCATTTTCTTGATGCATTTTTAAGCCTCTTGCCTCTAATTCTGTCACTTTAAGCATGAAGAACAGATTATTCCTTTCCACTCCAAAAACCTTTTATGTGCTTGAAGACTGCTGGTTGTCAGGCCCCAGTCCTTCTCTTCATCACACACAAGCCCAAATCCTTTTTTTTTCTTAAAAGTTATGTTTTCCTAAAGCTGAGTGTCTTGTGCTTTTCCTACATTGTTTTTGCTAACTGGGTCCACATCTGCCTTGAAACATGGTACTTGTGTGGATGCAGTGCTCCTGCTGAGGGCTTGGTAATACTGAGTGCAGAGTAGGAGGACTTCTGCAGGTTTCTCTCAGGTTATTTTCCATTTCCGCATCTTGGTGTGGTGGTGACTTTTCCTAAAAGAACTGTGTTAGGTGATGTTATGTGGGTTGTAGCTCTTCTCCCACCCCACTGGTGTCACTTGGTGCTTTTTCTGTCCTGTGTTTGATCTACAGACAGCACCTGCCCAGAACCTTGTACTTGTTCCTGCTGTGATTAAGTGACTCATTCTTGAGCCTGGTTTAACCTCCAGAGATGTCTGGAGAACATGCAGTTGTCTATACAACTTGGTTTTGTTTCTGCCTGGGAACATTATCCCTTTCCTTACTTTCCTGGTGTTTAATTAAGCCTCCAGAAAAACTTCGAGGAGAAAAGTTGAACTGATAGAACTGTAATCCTTGCGTCTTCCTTCTTTACTCTCCTGTTAAACAATTAGGCGCCGTGTTTGCCTCTTCCAGGCTCTGTATCCTCATCAGTTCTTCAGGACTCTTTCAAGATAACTGGTTATAGCTCTAAGATTCATTGTAGGATTTTGAAATGTCTGAAGTAAATACAAGAGCTTGTTTGTCCATGTTCTGACCTTAATCAAGACTAAGATCTTGCCCATGATGCTGGTAGTAATGTTGCTAGCATCTGTGTGCAATTGGCTTTAGTCATGGAAAAGAAGGATTAAACACTTTGTGCTGTATTTGTAAGCAGAATAAAATACATTTTGATTTCCATTTAGAGCAGTCCGTGCAGTGACAGGTTTCATACTCAGTACTGAAACAGCTTTATTCTAAAACAGTTTTAACTGGGTTGATTTCTTTTTATATGCCTGTTTATGAGTGAAATCATTAGACTGGAAATGTAGCCAGAAGGTAGAATTTGTATCAGGTTTTTGCAGTTAATAGCTGCCAGAGTTTCTCAGGTTAGTGGCTTGCTTTCGGTTTGGCTGTGTGAATTAAGGTCTGGGTCTGATTTCAGTAGCTGATCTCTACGACTGTTAGGAAGAGGTTTAACTTCAGCAGAACTGGAAGCCTTACTACAGAAAGGAAATTGGCCAGTGACTCTTAAAGTCCTGCAGAGAGCACTATTGTGGGATTCCACTGCTTGTGTGAGAAAAATCACTTGTGTTTGAGGGGGAAAAATCAAGGAAAGATGATTCCTACGTCAGGTTGGAATTTCTGCTTGGAAAAACACATTTGATTGAGCAGTCTGTCAGGGAGCTTAATGGTCAGACAAATTCTTGTCATCCAAATAGATGAGGCAAGCTGGATGTAGTGATGAGACATTGATACAGAAGATCTTTTTGTATCTTTGGGAAGCAAAATGCTAACTCTCTGTTTTTCATTTTAGGCATTCTCCATCATAAATATCCTATTCAGAACTAAGTCCAAATCTGCACTCTCTGGATCTCTTAAAGGTACAGGAAACTTACTTGAAACATTATAGTTTCTTACCTTTTATTTGCATCACATTAACAGCCACAGGTTGTGGTAAAACATGATTATCCACAAGAAGTATCTGTTTTGTGTTTGATCCTCTGGCTTCTATCTGCAACACCTTTGAGAACTATAACAGGAAGCCCCAAGAGAACTTTTATCTGGCAGTGCTATTATCTTGCTTTTATAAAGGAGGATTTTATTTTGGCTGGGTGGACTGAGGTGATGTTCACATCTCTGTGCATTTCTTTGCTTGCCTTTTGGTTACCTTAATGAGCTCCCAACTTTGCATTTCAATGTATTCAACATTTCTGGGAATGTTCCAGGCAATGCTGTGCCAAAGGAAAACAGAAATCTAAAAACTGGAGTGGGGAACAGTGCGCTGTCATCTGAAAATTCATCTCTGAGGTTGTTACCATCCATAGGTCATTGAGTTGTTTGATGTAGTTATTACCATCATAAGGATAAGGCTCTAATGCAACACTATCTCAATGAAATTTAAAATATGAACGTCTGAGTTAGCAAAAAGTAAGCGTGGAAGGGTGGGAAAGGAGCAGGTTATGTGATCAGTTGCCGTCAAAGATGCTGTGAGTAGAACATTTGTTTGTTCACCTATCTTTCGATGTTTGTGAGTGGTTTAAAGTTCCAGCCATTCTTTGTGTGTCATGCAGCGGTCACTTACTTGTACTAGTATTTGTCTTGTTAAATTTGAATTAACTAACCCCAGTTACATGGAAAAAACACTTGAAGTTCTGGCATCTCTATTTCTCTGTCTGTTGAAACAGCCTTCAGAAGCCGATAGTCTCAGCTTTCTAGATTATGGTCCTTTTTTCTTGGATAGTTAGGATTTTGTAAGCTTGTTATAGGGTCGAAGGCATATTACTTTAGAAAAGCACTGTAAACCCAAAATAGAATCCTCAAATGACCTATAATTAAGTGTGCAGCGATGGACTGTTCTTGTGTCCCAGTGAAGTACTTCACAGGAGTCAACTACAGTATCATAAACTTCACAGGTAGCTGAAAAAATACAAACATCATTCCTGGCTTTTTGTCAGCCTGTTATTTGAAGATGCTTGTTAAAGTATGAGCTGAATGTTTTGAAAAAGAAAACATATATTTGTGTATATAAACTTGCAAGGTATAATCTTGTAAGTTACTGTGTAGTGCGTAAAATTGTCAGAAGTGGAATCTCAGCAATTCACAAGATGCTTTTAATGCCTACTCTGTTTTGGTTCTTCCTGAATTCAATTTAATGAACTCTGAAGTAGTTCTGAATTGCTGATGACTTACAGGATGTAGATTCAAGTTTTGATATGAATTTAAAAGCATATGAGATTGGTGAAGGAGAGAGAAACATAATGATGATGTGGCAGCAATTTATGTAGAAATGATACAGCAATTTATGAAGAAACAAGCATTATATTTGCTTAGGTTAAAAATGATACCTTCATTGGGAAAGTTTTATTTTCATTGCAGCTCAGCTCTTTCCCTGACAATAATTTTCTCATCAGCTGTGCATGGCCAAGTTCTCAGCTACTTGAATGTCTTGGGAATAAAACCTGAACAGCAATGTGTTCTACAGGTTTCAGATTAATATTTCAAGTAAAGATGTAGCTTACCAATTCCCTACAAGTTCCTTTTGGTTAGGCATTACAGCTTAGCTTTCCTCTGCCTTGAGAAACAGTCATGAAAAGGAGCACTCTCAAGATCTTCCTGAGTACATCTTTTCTTTCTTGATAAATTAATGGCTCCAGAGGCCACATTACAAATAGAGTAATTTCGGTTATCAAATCATGGTTACATTTATAATTGCAAAGCATTCTGCAAAGAAACATGGGTGGGATTGTTACTGTCTTACAGATGCGTGCAGGAACTGAGCTTAAACTCTTCATGCTTGGTTCTTTGTGAGGTTGAAAGCCTCTTGGATTCCCGGAAGGTACTTGAGGCTTGAACTCTTTAGTTCGATGAAGGACTGGGGAGGGCATGTGGTGGATTCCAGTGAGGTGTACTTCAAACACTTTCCTAGCTCCTTCCTTGTCTAATTTGATGTGACCAAGAAGTCAGACTGCTGAAGAAGTGGGCGATTGGTTTCTATGTTGAGAATAAGCAGATTATGAGCTATGAATGTTTCTGTAGCAGTGTTTTTTGGTCTGGTTGTCTAATGTGAGCTGCTGAAGTCTGTTTGAAATGGGATCAATTTCCAAAACCTTACTCTTTCAAGCACTAGGATGTGACCTCAAGCCTCCACAGATTTTTGTGACTAACAGCTGACTTGTCTGTCCTGAATATTATTCTGACCAGGGGTGTTTAAAGAAAAGCTTTTCCAGGCTGAACACTGATGGCTGTAACTCTTGATGGAGAGAAAGCTGGGTAGAAAGAGGTCTGAACCGTACTGCTGTGAGGTTCCATAGTGCTCTGCCCTGAATACGGAAAGTGAACGAATAATATCCTTGTCAGGAGCTTCCCTTCTTGGGGGAGAAAATTTACTAGAGATAGGTATACTGTTCTCTACATTGTATGAGTAGAAAACCATTTTAATGTATGCATTTTGGAGCAGAAATTTCATGTTCTCTAAAACCAGGTGATGGCAAGTAAATGAAAGGTAATGCCTTGCTTTAAGAGCAGAGTTCTGGCAGGCAGAGTCTCCAGAAAAGAATTTCAGGCTTCCGTCCCAGCCTGATCTGAAAGATCCTGAAGTTACTGACTTCTAAATAAAAACTTTTGGTGTCATCCTCTTAAAATGTTTGGGTTCAAAACTGTTTAACTTCAGTTACTTTGAAGGGCATTGCAGTTCGGCAGGAAGGGGAAAATAGCTTTTTTTATTGCATGGGAAGACTTAATAGTCTTTTCCAGCCATTCTTATTGTTGTATTATGTTTGAAACTTTTCAGCATTTCTGATGATGCTCCTGGGAATGAAACTTGCTGATAAAATTATTACCCTGGACTGTTACTGTACGTGCTTCTCGTCTTTGTCTTACAGCTTCTTGGAGTTCCTTTAGATTGACTCCCTGATACCATTTTGACAGTTCATGCAGTGTGGAATTTCTGCAGATTTAGTAGTCAAATACAGGATTTGTTTTGAGTATAATCCACATGTAGGTCTTCTGAACTAATGAGACCTGATCTGATTTTGTGCTCTAGCACAATTACCCAACCAGTAGTAAGATAAGCCTGACATGTTTATGATTTTTTTTCAAAGTAAAAATATTCTAGATGGTAGATTTCTTAGTGTATCTGTTGTTTCCCTTTAGCTTCTTCCTTCTTAACACATAAATACATTGATCTTTGTATCCATGAATGTATTAGCCTAGGTTCTCTTCTTAGGTTTGTTTTGTGGGTAACTAGCTAAAAACTTCTCTCTGACTCATTGCTGCTCCTCTTACATTTGGAAGTCCATTCACAGGTTCAGAATTTGAAGCTTACAGAGCACTAGTGGAGCTGTGTTGCTACTAATAGCTCCCTGGTGGTATCTGGAGCAGTGATTTCTCCTTTTCATCACTACATTATGAGAGAACAAACCTTTCTTTGCAGCCCCAATAAAACCTGGCAGTGGCAGGTGTGTGTTTGTGCATGAGGGTGTGTGTTTGTGTGTGAAAAGTACTTACTTGGCTGTAAAATTTATTTGTAATAAATAAATTGATACGTGGATCGTAAGCGGATATGGGCAGCTGAGCTCTGGCAGCCTTCAAACCAGCAACCTGTTAGTGTATATTTAGGTATAACTCTGTGAGTGTGAAGATACTGTTGCATCCATGTGGAAGAGAAATCCAACACTAATTTGTTGGTGGAGGAAGGACCTATCCCAGGACTTCACATTGACTGATGCAATTTCATTGCTTGGAGATGTTTTTTCTTAAATGAACATAGATGTCTATGAGCAATTCCAACATTTGCTTGTGGTGTTGCAAGGCCGAAAAAGTCTAAATTGATGCTTGAACTGTTACTGAGACATGTTCTGACCTAAATAGAAGTAACCTTCAAGAACGCATGTGGCTTACAAAACTTAGGAACTCTTGCACCTTCAGTTTTCCCAGTCATAGCTACGTCAGCGCTTTCTGCTGGATACCACTTGTGCTCCACACAAAAATGGCTGGGCATTCTTCTTGGTCATCCTGGGGGTAAAAAGTACTCCAAATCATTGTTTTGTAAAGACTGCATTTATTGCTTGTTCTTCCAAATCAAAGTCTTTAGCTTCAAATGGTAGATTGCTAAAAAAGTAATCTGCTCATGAAAGTTGCTCTTTGTTTAGTATATAAGCTGTGGCTATCAGTTTAAGTACCTGGATTTGTGTTGTAAGTGGATTCAATGATAGGGAAAGCAGATGGGTAGTTTTCTTAAATGAACAAGCATAAACAAGGCTTCTGTACTACTTTTATAAATGAAAGAAATGTGAAACTTAGATGATAGGGTGTGTAGATTGAATATGCTATTAAAAATGGATGCATGACTTACTGCATACAAAATGGAAAGTGGATGCTTGATTGAACACTTCTGCCCCTTTTTGCTGATGGAGAAATAATTTCAATTGATTGAGTTAAAGAATGCTGAATATTTAGTATGATTTTTTTTTTTTCTTCATGTTTGTATTTTAGGTCAGCAATTTGGCTTCATCACACTGAGTTTGCCTGCATTCAAAGCTGTTTCCCTACAGTAATTTGCTCTGGTTGGAAGTGAACATGTCTCAAGTTCAAATTCAGAATCCTTCTGCTGCCCTTGCAGGGAACCAAATATTGAATAAAAGCCCATCTCTTTCACAGCCTTTGAGTATTCCTTCTACTACTAGTTCTTTGCCCTCGGAAAATGCAGGTAGACCTATCCAAAACTCTGCTTTACCCTCTGCATCAGTCACATCCACCAATGCAGCTGCAGGTAAGATTGGATGTCTGTTAATTAAGTTTCTGTATTCTTAGTGTTCATAGTTTGCCATGATACATTCCTGAGGTCCTGTATCCACAAATACTTTTAATATTAATCCAAATGCAGTAATTTATAATGCTTTCTCCCTATTGAATGAAGTCCGTTTGAGACGGAATCATACCTTTCCATGAAGTCCTTAATAATCAGCTGAAATGTTTGTATTTAACATTGTAAAACACTGAATTTGTAAAACAGCTTTTCTACAAGTGGCTTGTTTTAAATGTAAAGAAAGTGGGTTTTAAAATAGTTTGTTTAGTTCTATTGTCTTTAGTTCTTTTATAACCAGTGTACTGGTAAATGTATTGTGCTAATAAAATCTAATAGAGCAAGTAAAGGGTAAGAAATAAACAAAAACTATTAGAGGAAAAAAGAGGAAAAAGAAAGAAATTAATGTACTTTCTGAAATTACTCAAAGTATATGCCCGTGGTGAATACTTAGAATATCTGCTTCTTGAAGTCTTCTACATAAGATGCAAGCTAAATGTGGGAGTCTCCTAACCTGAGACTTCTGGCTTGCATTGAAACATTACATTTAAAGATGCTGTCTTTTTGGCCCATGATTTGCTTGGAAATCCCAGAGTTCAGTAGATTGTTGCCAGTTTGCCTCACAGCAAAGCTGTCTATTCCAGCAGATCTTTTCTGAGAAGTGGTGTGTTGCAGACAATGAAATTCTAAGCTAATGAGATTTTTTATTATTAAAAAATTGTAGTAGAGTTCACAGCTGTTCATTCATCTGATTTTATGTAATCTTTCAGCTCCTTCAAACATGGCAAACCCCAAAGAGAAAACCCCAATGTGTCTTGTGAATGAGTTAGCCCGTTTCAACAAGATTCAGCCTGAGTATAAGCTTTTGAGTGAGCAAGGTCCAGCTCATTCTAAGGTAAATAGTCATAGAAGTTTCTTACTGCTGTGGTTTGTGCTCTTTCAGTTTCGTAACTGGAGAAGGGAAGTATACGTTTTTGGTGCAAGATAATGCAGAATAATAGAGAGGAGTGGGGAGCTCACCAAAGTATTGATGGTAGGGAAGCGTGAAGCTGGTAGACGTGTACTAGAAGTTGGTTTCCCAAAGTACACAGAGGTTGAATTTACCTCTTACTTAAAACTGTTTAGATTTTTGAAGAATTACTTATGTTAGCTCTGTTATGAGATGCCTGACTTTCATTTAATAAAGCCAGGTTTGTCCTTTGCACCTTTTACTAAAAAACCAGTGTATTAAATATGGATGATGTTTTACAGTCATTTTCTAGTACGATGTCTAGCTTTTGTTCTGCATCTTGCCTGTTATGCAAATTTTCTGTGTTATTCCTGTGGTGCATTTTAACAGTTTGATATTAATCCCACCAATCTTTAAAAGATTAAAATAATTTATTAGTCCAAATTATCCTGTGAGATGCGGGAAATTCTAGGGCAGGTACGTTTCCTTAGGAAAAAGGCTGTGTAAGGAATTGTGCTTACTACATATATTTGTCTTTGTAGTTGGTGAGGTACAATTCTATATTTGTTGATATGTCTGGATTAACTTTTAGTACTTAAGAGTTGTTCTTTATTGTGCACATCATAACTGAATGTTGCTTTGCTGTTGCTCTGTTTTAAATAAAAAAGTTGTAAATAAAATGAACCTTTTTATCCTAATTACCCAATATTTGAGAAACAAGGATCTTAGTATATATTCTTTAATTCCTGAAGTACAGCATGGTTGAACGTAATGTTCCAGAACATTCACCTGTTCTGGAACAGTTACTTTAACAAAATAATCTTTAGTTCTTGTAAGAATGCCAAGGGTAGATCAGCATGTGCTGTTCATTCCATATCATGGTATAACTTTTACAGTGCGTAAAAATCTTGGTTCTATGCAATTCCTCTGGTGTTCTGTTCATATGTAGAGTTTGTCAGGAATGCAGCAAATATACAAACGGTTAATGTTAGTTTAAAGAACACTGAAGGAAGTGAGTTTTAGCATTACTAACCTTTTAAATCCTTACTGAAGAGCTCTTTTGTATGACAAGTGAGGTGCAGGCATATGAGGAAAATCAGCCTGGGATGTGTCTGTCTAACCTGACATTGTCTCTTTAAGGTGTTCAGAGCAACTGTTCACTTGTGTTTCCATTCTGATTGAAATTAAACTTCATTTAATTATCAAGGAGACTTTGGCTTGCTGTTGTCTGATTAATTTGTGAAAATTCAGGGTAATAGATGTTCTTTACCCCACATACTTAAAAAGTGCCACAGAGCTTTGCTTGGTAATCAAATAGGCTTGTGCTCACCTGTGGGCATGTACTAGCCTTTATGCTGCAGCGGGAACTGATCTTTTTCCAAACTCCTGAAAAATATAGTTTAAAAAAGAAAAAAAAAAGTGCATTATTAGTGCAAGAATTGAGTTATGTGGAATACAAAAGTCTGAATTTCAAGGCTGCTGTTCAGAGTAATGTTGGCATGCCAGCTGCCCACGTAGCTGTTAACTCTACGCACACAGCATCTTTTGTTTCTTAGCCTGTATGATCTCATGCAGGATGCAGGATGGTTGCAAGCTACAACTATTGTAAAATTCTTAGAATCAGGAAACTCTTACCCATGTCCAAGGTGCTTTAAGTCTGGAGATGACACAGTAGTTGAGGAAAGCTTTGATTACCATATTCTTAACATTTGCATCACTAAAAGACTCATTGTTTTGTGTAAGAGGGTCTAGTAAGTTATGTGAATTCCAAAGCAGTTCATAATAAGCCTCATGTTTTCTATTTTTGAGGTGTTTACAGTGCAGCTGACCCTTGGGGACCAGCACTGGGAAGCTGAAGGAACTAGTATTAAAAAAGCGCAACATGCGGCAGCTGCCAAAGCTTTGGAAGGGACAAAATTCCCTAAGCCTACGGCTCGTCCATCTCGGAGTGAAGGCAAGAATCCAGGTATGTGCTACAACAAACTGATTTGAAAGAAAGGGCCCAGAATAAACCTTTCTGGTTTTGGTATGTATATAGAAGTTGCATAAGGATGAATAAACACAGCAATTCTGCATATTTAACAATAGCAGTCATCAGGTTTTCTTGATTTAATCTTTGATAGTTGTAGGCAGCATGATAAAAATCATCATGTTAAGAAATTAAAGGTATAGGGGTTTTCCATCAAGCCATTCAGGCTTGAGGAACCCACTACGTAGTTTACTATTTTGTATTGTAACACTTGGCGAAAACCTGCAAAAGATGTTTATCCTCATCTTAAAAAAACCCCGAACCCTAAGTACAAACAAACCAACCAACCACACATGACAGATTTGGTCACAGCAAGGAATAATCTTTTGCAAGGGCAGAAGAATGTGCTTGGTGATTCTGATGTGATCGTTTAAGAGCTCGACAGTAAAGATTTCTTTGGAAATGTTTAATTTAAAAAACCCAACAAAACAAGCAAACAAACCCAACCCAAACAAACCAACCAACCCAACAAAACCCAGGCCTCTTAAATTTGTGTTGAGGGATTGGAGCAGGACTTTTGAATCTGCTTCATTTGTACTTCTTTAAAGAGGCATAGATGTTGATTTGTATAAAGGCATTTAAATTGTAGTTTGCTATGTTGAGGGAACTTAGTTTACTGAGATTGCTTTCATTTAAGATGTAAAATTCAGCTTCACATCTCAGCTGTACATGAGATTGTTTTGGATTTACTCATAGTGACTTGAATTCAAAGCTATTGGGACAGCATTAGCATGTTCAGTAAAGGTTCAAACCTTTGATCTTTTGTGCTAGTTGAGTTCTGATATTACCTAAATTCTTTCTTTAGAAACACTTTACATAGCCAACAGTGAAAATGTTAGAAGCTAGCAATTACTGAATTTTGTCAGTGAATCTGTTCCATAATTTCATTTTCTTTTGGCAACTGCTCTACAACAAAGCACTGTTATACTTGAA
Organism: Forpus xanthops; assembly: GCA_032466535.1. Lineage (NCBI taxonomy): Eukaryota > Metazoa > Chordata > Aves > Psittaciformes > Psittacidae > Forpus > Forpus xanthops. The sequence goes on from JASSUY010041255.1 coordinate 14,503, forward strand.
GACACACGGATTTTTGATCTAGTGAGGCTTGTGATAGAAAAAAATAACCATTTACATAACTGTTGTTTCTCACATGAGAATAGCCAGGAAGTCAATTCTTCATCCACATGATATCTGCCTCGAGAGAAATGTTTATAGCCCTCGGTGGCAATATACCTTCCTTTTGAATAGGCCAGTTGCAATTTGAAAGTGAAGAGTCATAAACCCCCTTCTTAGGTCACAAAGTACAAAGAGAAACATTTGATCATTCTCAGTAAATGACACAGAAGGTATGTAGCATGTCTGTTCATTTAATTTAGATGGTTTGGGGGGAAAGAAGTTTCTGTTCTGCAGACCATGTTGTTAGATACCCGGTAAAAATAAATTAATTGGTTGCTTCACAACTTTAAAGCAAAATAAATAAAAAAGCCTCCAGCAAATTCACTTTCCTGCATCAGGATTTATCACAACTCACACCAGTCTGCTAATTTAATATGCATCAAATAGACTTTTTTCTTTGTGTTCATTAGCATTTCTATTCGGAATTCATTAATTTAAGATACTTTATCTGGCAAAACTTGAGCTCATTTTTCCCTGCTTTGAGACAGCACAAGAGTTAGGATCGTTTCAGTTCCTGTGACAGCGGTACAACTCTATATTCCTTTTTATTTAGACAGCGTAACCCCCACAGTGGAATTAAATGCACTTTGCATGAAACTGGGAAAGAAACCTATGTACAAACCCATTGATCCTTACACTGGGATGAGATCCACTTACAACTATACTATGAGAGGTGGTACTTATCCTCCACGGTATGTATTGCTTAAGTTTTTGGGTTTGCAATCTCATTTCCACTCTCATCATCTGAGTGCTTCGATGCTGTCTTTTCAAAACTAGCTAAAAATAGAATGGGCCTTAAGGGGATGTTCAGCTTGAAACACAGCCATCTTATGAGGCCACAGGTTTTTATATGTACACCCCATTAATATCTGTAATTTGTCTTATTTAAGTTGCTTTTTTTGCTTTGGGTGTAGGGCAAGGGGAGGAAAAAGGGAACTGACCCAAATAATGAAGCTTTTTTGAGGACTTTCAGATACAGCCAGCTTCATGAAATGAATAGCTAAATATTAGCTAAATATTTCTTGAGTTTTCTTTCTGTGGAAAGGCAAAAGTGAAGAAATCAGTTTGACACTATTTCTAAAGCTATTTGAAAGCAAGCTTCTATTTAAAGAATTTTATATGGGCATAGGAATTGAGAATTCCAAACTTGACTGGCCTGCCAAGCCTATAAAAGCATGGTTACATTGCCTTTCTCTGTTCTAGTTGGTTAAACAATTATAAAAAAAATGTTGATATTCTGTTTCAGAAATCTCTCCGTAAAGTTTTTTTATAGACTTTAAATCACAATCTGGCTTCTTAATACTTGGGCTTCAGTGCTGAGTCATGGTTACTAATATTAGAGCACATCCACATGTAACTTATGTTTCTGTTTACTTTGTAGGCCAAACTCTTTGCTTATTTAAATCCCTCTCTTTGCAGGTACTTTTACCCATTTCCTGTTGGACCTTTACTTTATCAAGTTGAGCTTTCAATTGGAGGGCAGCAGTTTCATGGAAAAGGCAGAACAAGACAAGCTGCTAAACATGATGCAGCTGCTAAAGCACTGAAAGTTCTGCAGAATGAGCCCTTGCCTGAGAAACCAGAGGTGGGAATTAATCTTAGTGTTGTAAGCATAAACTACTCAGATAAACTGAGATACTGTTATAGATTTTTTTCCTTATTAAGAAGAAAAAGACAGTTGTGAAATTTAGTTCTGCTTAGTAATGTTGACCTACTTGTGACAATAGAAACAGCTTGATTTAAAAACATAAATTTCTGTGAAACTATAGTTTTTTTCTAAATTAATTAATGTTAATTCTTTTGCTGTCATTTTTTTCTACAGCAGTGCTATAGACATCTGTCAGATATGTCTGTCCTCTGTCAGAGCACTGGAAGCGTAGATAGGAACTAATTTCTTATTAGGTATAGATCCCATACAACATTCTGAAGAAGTATGTAAATGGGGTGCTTGCATTCTAGTATGGGCAACCTAGAAATCATGCATAGGTTTGTTTCCTGGTCAAAATTCCTATGTGATTTTTTGAAAGAACCATGGAATTTCTGGAAAATGGGGAATTTCATGGAAGTAGTAAACTTGTTCAGAGAATTTAATATGAATATACAAAGCAGATTTTTGTCCCTCAGTGTATTTATAGCTGTCCAGCAGTTTCCATTCCAAGACCCTGTCACTGGGGTTTTTATCCATGCTTTTTTGTTAGGTTGCTTTAGGCAGAAGGTCTCATTGTGCATACACGAGTTACAGCTTCTGGGGCTAGCTGCCTGTGTGCACCCTCTCCCTAGGTGTTGTTGGATTGCTACAAAGAGTGTATTTAGTCTTTCCTTTATGAGCTCATTATACTTGAATTATGAGGGCTTGATGTTAGAAATAAGAACAAGAGCAAGAGACCCATTGATGTAGTCCATGCTGGCATCTAGATTGTGTTGAGGAGGTAGGGGACATACAGTAACAACCTAGAAGCAAGAGAGACTAGGACACCTCCAGAAAGGTCAGAATGGTAACTTACAATCATGAGAACTCATATGAATATAGTCTGGCTGTGTGCTGAGAAGGAAGGAACATGGAGAATTAGTCAAGAAGGTAATAAAGGATCTCAGACTGGGAACAAAAAATAGCTGGGAACTACTAGGAATGGCGGAGGAAGAGGATTTAGGAAATGTTTTGTAAGAACAAGGGACACTGAGGTTCAGACTTCCAAATCTATTTGTGGGAGGGAGTATTGCTCAGATTATTAGCCAAAACACTGCATCTGATGGTTCAGGAAAGAGGCCTAGGAGGCATTGATGGTATTGCTTTGGGTAACAGAAAGCTCTCCTTGAGAAATGTAAATTACTGAATGACAGAGGATACCAAGAGCCAAGGGATTACAAATGCTACTGAGAGAAGAGAGTGATGCAGGGAATAAAAGCTGAAAGAGGGGAGATGAGTTCTGCGGTGATACCCAGAACTGGTGAAAGGCAGAGTGTGGTTAAAGACAGGCTGGAAGCCTTCATGCAGGAGAGGTCAAGCCTGAGGGTGACCCCCAAATTCTCGAGTATTGTCATTCTGTGCCAGTGATGCACAACATCATCTTTTTGCACCCTCATCAGCCATTTTTTCATCTCAAGTAGCAAAGTTCCACATACTGGACCTAAGGAGTCCAGCTGTGAGAAACATAATAGGATCACGTGTGACTTGTTCACTTTTTTTAGAAATGCTTCTGTACAGGTGATTTTTTGAATAGTGGTGGAGTTGTGTTTAAAGTTGAGTAATGTGAGATCTTCAGAACAAACACTGCAATTGTCTTTATGTGACCACGTATCCCTTTCTGTAGGATGTCTCTTTCAGTGTAAGGGGTGTAAAGCAGAAGAAAAAGGAAGAAAACCTATAGAGTCTCTCCTTTTTTGTAAGGATATCATAAGGGAAATACTATTGTGAATGATGCAGGAGATTTCAGTAAGGGAGAATTACTTTATGAAGAAAGCAGTTGCAAGCTCACTGGGAACTGAATGCTGTCTTGACCCTGCTATTTTGCTGGGCAATTCACTTACACTTTCATGAGAAACATGCATTTGTCATTTTACTTTTCTATTTGTTTGACTTGTCTACAAAAGGAACAGTAAGAACTGCAGCTGTACTTAAGGAGAGCAGTCCTTTGAACAGAGAGTACAGTCTGTACTGGGATAAATCAGGTCTTAAATGGCTTTCAATATTGTAGTTTTAGAAACGTCTGAGGGAATTGCTGATTTTGTAACAGCATTTTGCACTAAAAAGGAAGATTCTTCTACAGAGCGGGCACTGTTCATTCTTGCATTCAGTGAGGCAAGGCCCTTGAAGTTTTTAAACTTTAAGCTTAATAATGGTTGGACTTAATAATCTTAAAGGTCTTTTCCAACCTAAATGATTTTATGATTCGAAGAAGAAATCATTGAATAAAATGATTAGACTTTATGGTAACGTGACCTTTTCCCACGCCTTCTCAGACTGCAAATCTAGAAGCAAGTGGCAGGAAAAAATTAGTAATATTCACTCTCAACTGGACAAAGCCCAGTCTGAACAACCCAATTGAATTTAAAAGTTTGCTCTGCTTTGAGTGGGAGGTTGTGAGAGACCTCCAATGGACCTTTCCAACCTCAATTAGTCTGATCAGAGTTAAGAAACACTGACAAAGTTGCAGAACAGGGTTACTTTGCATATTCAAAGAGAGAGAGGATAAAGCATCGATTTTAATGCTTAGAGAAGAAAACATAGAAAGCTATCCTTTCTAGCATAATTCTTAGACAGAGATTCTAACTTTTGCCTGAAAATACTAAAACTAGAATTGCTTCTATGTTTTTTTGCCAGCTTATTTGGTAAATTTCAGCTGCTATTTATACCCTTAACGTGGAATAAAGCAGTCACATTGCTGTGTTGACATCAGTGTAGTTCTAATCAGCCACTGTAGTGGCTTTCATAATTTGCTAATAAGCAGTCTTTGAGGAAGTGCATGTTGACGGCGTTCCTACAAGGGCAAATCCCTCTTGAAGGATTATATTACTTATGCAGTTTGCTTGTAAGTTTTTGAATCTATCACTTTGTTTCCTCTTGGGTCTTTTTTTTAACTTGTTAGAGATGGATTTGAACAATTTGATAGGAGCAGAGAGTGGTAAATGCTTGTATTTGTGGTCTCATTCCAATTTAGCCCTTGGTGAGTTTAATCTATGCACACATGCAAACTACTTTGAAACCAAACTTTATAGGTCATCTGCCTTGAGGTGTGCAGGGAAAGAGGGAGAGCATGTGTGCATAGTTAGTTTTGATTTATAAAATAAACTGATCCAGAACTCCAGTAGAGACTGCCAAAGTAAAGGGATCTACCAAAATAATTGGTAAAATAGCCAAGATCTCTTAATAGTTATTTTGTTATTGATTTAATTATTTTAGTTAGAGGTATTGAAGAAAAGTACCAAAAGTTTACACCATGTGAACAGAACTGGAATATGTCAAGAATGCTTACTGTAATACAGTAAAGCATTGCATACTATTTATTTTATTCTTCTGAAAAGATATTAAATGGGAAAAACCTAATCCATAAAAGAAGTCCTCATCACCTTTGCAAGGAAAAAACATGGCACTTGAAAAATAGTATGTATCTGAAATTAGGAGGAGGGGAAAATACTTGTAATTAAAATTATTGTGCTAATGTTTTGACAGTAAGGGTAGTAAGAGATTATTCCTAGAGATGCCAGTGGTAAACTTGCTGGAACACCTAGACCATAATAAGACCTTAGTAGTTCAAATACTTTTTTCTAGGTATATGATGCTATTCCTTTTGAACTTACCAACTGCATTTAAAATAGGTTTTAGAATATGATGCTCAAGACTTTTGACTCCTGTATTCATTCTTGATTTTTCCCAATTTTTACCTGAGTTTTGCCTTCTGCTGAGGTATAGTATGGTTCATCCACTGTAGGTGTTGCCTCCTCGTTTCTCATGCAGTCACAGTACACCTGCCTTGCTCCTATAGGAGTGGTGCCATCGTGTGGTCTCAAAGATTGCCCTAAGTATACCTCCACAGAGAGTTTGGAGACTGAATGTAGTAGTGGGATCAGAAGTATTAGATACTATCTTTGTAAAAGGATGTTGGGCTATATGTGGTCTTCCGAAATGGTTGCAACTCAAACCTGAAATACAAGGTCAACCCATAAGTACAGTGTAAAATCTGATGGGAGGAGTGAAAACCACAGATTGATTTTACTAGTACTTCTGTCTGAGATGGGAAGAGGCTACTTTAAGTGTTGGAAAAAAAAATTCCTTCATATTTTAATCTGTCAGTAAATAGACATTGGGGATGCTTGCTACCATCAAAACTAGTTTCAGTCAGTGAGAGCTCTCTAACATATTTCTGCTGCTCCGATAAAATACTTAAATAATTTTTATTACCTGGTTGCATAACTAGTGTTGTGGCATGATATAATTGGTGAAATTGTTGCTGTTCATCTTTATCACAATCTTTCCAATATCACTGCTAGACACTTAGTCTTAAAATTTCTCTATTGCTGTTACCACACCTCTTAGTTCATGTCCCAGCATCAGTGAAGACAGTTTCGGAATCACAATCAAAATTTTACCTGGAGGTATGCAGAAGTGCCCGTAGGTAAGCTTCAGCTTGCAAGGTTGTCCTCCTAGCAGGTATAAGTTTCAGAGATGTACACCATTTGATTTAAGGCAAGTTCCTGATAGTATGTTCTTTAGATAAGATAACAATCCGTAGATGAAGCACTTGCAAGGGAACATGTTAAAGACAGGACTGTGCCAGGATCTAATTAGCCATCCTTTATTCACATTGGTCCCATTCTCAGAATTCTTTATTTTTCCTGCCCTTTCTCTTATCTGATACTGTCTTAGTGCCTTTGGTACAAATGTCCAATCAGTATATGAAAACTGTATTTCATAAAGGTACTTCCATTTGGAAATCAGTTCATTTAACACATCAGTTTGTTTTATCTAGAAATAGATTTTTATATTGGCCGATACGCCATTTGTTCTTTCCTGTAACGAGCACATGAAAATATGAAGGTTTGCTGGCTTTTACACATACACCTTAAATGAGCTTCCTAAGTTTCAGTTCCATCGTATGTGTGCTGCATTTCTACACATTCACATAAAATGGCAGTAAAGGTTAGACTACTTAAAATTTTTGAGAGCTCAGTAAACTGGTTGGATGGATAAAATTCAATTTAATAGGATCTTTATTTTAAATAGAGTATGCTTCTTTTAGGTTAACGGAAAAGAACCAGATGATGAAAATCTCAATAAATCTGAAATAAGCCAAGTTTTTGAGATTGCACTTAAAAGGAACTTGCCTGTGAATTTTGAGGTATGTTTACTTTACAAGCTCTAGATTTGGTTTTGTTAGAATATTAAGGGTACACATTAAGTTGAGTATCTTCTAGATAATCCAAACAACTGACTTTTAACATGTCTTGTTAGTTGTGAATACACTTTTACCTTTGACAGTCACACTGATTGTCTTGGGATTTATATGGTAAAGTGAAGTAAAAAGAAAAACTCACCTGTTCACAAATTCATGCCCTAAAGCCATTCCGTGAGTGAACAGCTATGCTGTGGTTGTCTGTGCAATCTTTTTTCCAAGCTTTTTGAAAAATCAATATTCCAGTGAAGAAACGAAACAAAACTCCACATTAATGGTTACAACATTGAAGTGCAGAGTCAAGGCAAACAAGGATAGCTCACTTGAAAAGACATTTATGGAAGTATTTGCTTAATTAAGCACTGATATGGACTACACACAAGGTGCAGAATCTCACAAATAGGTTTCTTTTCTTGCCATGAGGTGACCTCATGTGCATCTTTCCTTTCCCTTTGGCCTGGCTGCTTGCTGCCTCTTTGCCCCTCCCTGATCATGTTAGTTATCTTAAATCAATAGCTTCCATAGGAGCATCTGTTTCACTAAAGTATTAATTTATCATGCTGCTTTCCTGAGCTGGCAGAGTAATATTTAAGTCAACTATCTGAATTATTATAGTAAGAAAATGCAATTATGTGTAACGAAATTGCTTCTAAAACCGTTCTGTGAAATTTTACATGAAGCTTTCAATTATTGCAGATTAGCTTGAGCATCACTGGTAAAAACATATCGTCACAAAAAGCCAGTTGTGGGTGGAAGTTCTTAATTGATTTTTACTTTTTATGATTATTTTGATGTAGGATGTGTTGTTATAAATGGAGTTAAAGACTAAATCTGCAGTAGGCATCTATCTCTTAGATGTCACCAGAGTTGCTGGTTTCTGAACTAAAATACTGGATCCTAAAGAATTGCATTCTCTGTAATGTTCTATTACCACAAGATGGTGTATTTAATGAGGTGATATTAACTGTGTGAAAGTACATGCTGATGAGATAGAACAGTCACATCTTAATACTGAAGGATTAGATCTGTAAATTAAATGAGATGGGCTAATGACTTACATGTAAATACTGTTTACTGCTTGCTGCATCTGATCTTTTCAAGATATCTGTTTATTTGGGCAGGATTATGTTATTAGAATGAGTATGATTTACATGTCTACTCTGTGGATTGTATGAGAATCTAAAATGTCATTATCTGTAGTTCTTGAGAGAAGTTTGCTATAAACAATGTGCCCTACCATTTTTAATAAGTGTTTATCACGCTTTCACTCAGTTTTTCCCTCTGAAACAGGTGACCAAGGAAAGTGGTCCTCCTCATATGAAGAGCTTTGTAACCAAGGTGTCAGTTGGAGAATTCATGGGTGAAGGTGAAGGAAAGAGCAAGAAGATTTCAAAGAAAAATGCTGCCATAGCAGTCCTAGAAGAACTGAAGAAATTGCCACCCCTTCCTACAGTTGAGAAAATGAAGCCACGAATCAAAAAGAAAACAAAATCAATAGTGAAGGTAAGAGACAAACAGGTTGGGAATCTGCCTGTTATAAATAATCAGCAGATGAGAGGAATTTCTGAGTTAATTATAAACACTCTTCAACTGCTCAGCGTTCATCAGCAGTCTGGTACTACAAATTAAATGGTATTTTGTTCCCACTCTAAATGGGGTTCTGACACCACCTTTACAACTGTTATCAGTAAATTCAGGATGGAAGACAGACCTTACAAAACAATGAGTGGCAGATAAAAATCAAGCTCTGACTTTGAAGCCTTAGACATTACAGTTTTGGGTTTTGCACCCTACTGCTTGTGCAGATTCTTGTGCAAGCCTGTACTTTCCCATATAGCAGGATTCAAACTTGTAAAACTGTTACCAGTGGTGGGTTAAATGTGGTCAGCTGTAACAGCAGAGCCAAATTGAGTGTTTCTCTTTGGCTGTGCTGGTGTTTCATTAAGCAACTGTTATTGCAGAGTTTTTATATTGTAGAGATTAATGACTTTAGTGGCATGCTGCATTTTGTCTATTAAACCAAATATTCACAAATTTTTGGCTTATTTCCCAAACATTGTTCTACATAGCTGCAAACAAGTCCAGAATATGGTCAAGGAATGAATCCCATTAGCAGACTTGCCCAGATACAGCAGGCCAAGAAAGAGAAGGAACCAGAGTACATGCTCATCACAGAACGTGGTCTTCCAAGGCGTAGGGAGTTTGTGATGCAGGTTTGTATGTTGATTTGAGAAATCTGGATGCATGGCTGTGACATCTTGGTTTTTTTTTTTTTTTTTGCTTATGGAAATCAGGTTGTCATAATGATACACAAAGTTAACAGGATTACAGACAAATTCTATGAAATTTATTAAGAAAATATCTAGTGGGCAACAGTCAAAGAGGATAAAGGTTCAATAAAGATGATCTGAGCCATGTCTTTTAGAAAATGGCATAGGGCACCAGAAGTCTATGGTGTAACTGCCTAATGTTTTAATTAACAGGGGTATTAATATTCTGTGAAGAGATACTGAGCTGCTTATATTTTTAATATAGTATTTAACATGAACCTATGTATCTGTCATTTCCTCCTTCCCCTGAGGTGTTGTGTGTTGCTTTAGAGTGCAGCACTGTCTGCACATAGTACTGCAAATCTCAATAGCATAGCAGTGATTTTAATACTGAATATCTACTAGACTCTGATAATTAAGTGCATTCTCCAGACCTCTTGCCTATTCTGACCAAGACAGTTTATTTCTTTCCATTACATTAGTAAATCTTCTAAACTTCTAACTTGGAAAATTTGTATATGCTGTGTTACCAGTTTTGAGCCTTTAAGCTATTGCCAAGGTGAGATGATGAAATATAGCAGTTTCTGTAACTTCTGTTGGGGGTTTTGTGCTTGGAGGCCAATGATTATTGACAGTAAATGACAACTTGCTTATTAAAAATGATCACTTGAACTATTTTGTGACTACTGGGGTGCTTGAGACACAAATCCCTAATAAGTGAATCCTTACACTGCTGTTTAAGAAGCTATTTGTTTCATCTTCCTCTGCCTAGGTGAAAGTTGGGGTACACACAGCTGAAGGAATGGGCACAAACAAAAAAGTTGCTAAACGCAATGCAGCAGAAAACATGTTGGAACTTTTAGGTTTCAAGATCCCTCAACCTCAGCCTCCAAAGCCAGCATTAAAGACAGAAGAGAAGGTAAGAGTCTTTAAGAATCAACTGCTGTTTAATACTACAGCAAAAGTTGAAGTGAAACCACAGCAAGGCAGCAGTAGTGTTGTAAATTCATGCCTCCTCCCCTAGCCAGGAAGCAATTGTATTGAGGTGGCTGTTACCTGAAGTAATGTGTTTTAGATACATTAAGAGTTTGATTTTGCAAGTAAATCAAAGAAGGTTAAATTAATGTATTTCTTCTTTATAGAATGGCTCAGAATTGCGTGATAATTGATATACTGGCCTTAGAAATCTGCAAACATGTAGGTTAGAGGACTTTTTGGTAGCAATACGTTTTCTATAGGTTCAGCAGAAATTGCAGTTGAAAGTCTGTTACAAGTCTCTTCCTTTGGTGGGCCTCTAAAGGGTGAAGAGCCTTGTGTGAATCTGTTGATTCAGCAGATCTTACCAGATCTTAGCAAGCCTGGGTTTAGTTATATCATTTTCATGTGTATACTCATTTGTGTTCAGTATGTTGTCCTCAGCAACTCCTGTAACTCGTGTTAGTTTAACTGGCTTTATTATGGTATCTAGTTCTCAGTAACTGTTCTTAATACCATTTCACTGTTCTGTAGATAGTTTTTATCATTTAGTCTGTGAGAATCACTGAACTTTTCTCTTCTTAGTAGCTGTGTAATAATGGAGGATTTGTAATAGGTTTTTCAAGTAAAATTCTGACTATTCAGATCACTTACATCTTTAAAACTTTAAAACCTGGGGCAGAGGGATAAAGTTTTAAAGGGATATTGTGTATTTGGATTTTTTCTTTTTATTTTAAAGACACCAGTGAAGAAACCAGGTGATGGAAGAAAAGTAACCTTCTTTGAGCCAGGCTCTGAAGAGACTTCAACTAGTAAGTAACCTAACTGAAAGAAGCACAGCTCTGTTGGCATGTGTAAGATACGGTTCTCAGTCCCTTCAGTAGTGTCATTCAACACACTGCAATGAGCAGACATGTACAAGAATTAATGTTCAGGACTGAGCTCGATTCTGATCCAGGGACCAGGCTCCCTCAACCAACTTTCTGTGCAGAGAAAAAGGTAAAGGGAGGAGGTGAGATCAGTCTCTGGCTGAGAAAAATGTTTGTCAGAAGCTGGAATTGAATTATTTATTCACTTTCTTGATGCTGAATCTCTGACCCACCACAGGCAAATTAAGCTCACTAAGTTTGTTGGTGTTTCAAAAGTAATCAGAAACACACTGGTTTATTCAGAAGTGGCTTTGACGCTTTATCTTTGCCCTCGTGTGCCTCCAGAAGACCTCACAGAACTGTCTAGCATCTGGTTTGTATGTACCTCTCTCTTCTCAGGTAATAAAGAAGATGAGTTTAGGATGCCTTATCTCAGCCATCAGCAGCTTCCTGCTGGAATTCTTCCCATGGTCCCTGAGGTCGCACAAGCTGTAGGAGCCAATCAAGGACACCACACCAAAGAGTTCAACAGGGCAGCCCCAAATCCTGCCAAGGCCACAGTAACAGCCATGATTGCTAGAGAGCTGTTGTATGGTGGCACTTCTCCTACCGCTGAGACCATACTAAAGAACAACAACTCATCAGGCCATGTACCCCATGGACCACTTACTCGGCCCTCTGAGCAGCTGGACTATCTTTCCAATGTTCAAGGAATCCAGGTAAGTGTTTGGCTTTCAAGATTTCTTCCAAAGCTACTCAAACTGGTACAACCTGTTGCTTGTTCTAAAGCTTTTTAGTTTTGCTGGTGGGTGACATATTCTGAAAGCTGCCTGTTAAGCTGAAATTCATATAAATGATTTACTTATGAAATGTACTGGATTTTACAGCTTTTTTATATAGCTTTCAAATGTGCATTTCCTCAGCCTTAATTCAGTGCTATTCTGAAGTCTTGGAAGAATAAAACTGAAAGTTGTATTTTGTGATTGTCATGCTTTAGGAACATAGTATGAACTTGAATGTGGCTGATCCAAAATCAGGGTTTTTTTTTTGAACAATCTTTCTTACATTAGCATTTGCTGTAAGCAGTACATTTTTTTCTGTTTGGTCCCTTTAATCAGAATTGCATGTAAGTTCCTATATTGTTATGTTAAAGGAGCCCAGTGATTAAAAAGCATAAGAGGGAAACCTTTAAATGGCTATAGTAAAAAAAAAAAAAAAGGTCCCAGCAATAATCATTAAGTAGCCACTTCTAATCAGACTTGTAGAGCTCTAATGATTGCTAAAAAAAGATTGCTGGTGAAGACAAACTTTAAAGTTTAGGCTAGCAGAATGATTAGAAGTAAGTTTCAGCTTCATATATGGGTAAATAATCTGTAGCAGGTGTGATATATTTTCTGTACATGGTTAACTTAAAAGAGCTAAATCCTTCTCTTTTCTTCAGGTTGAATATAAAGACTTTCCAAAAAATAACAAAAACGAGTTTGTATCTCTTATAAACTGTTCCTCTCAGCCACCACTGATCAGCCATGGGATTGGAAAGGATGTAGAATCTTGCCACGATATGGTATGATGAATATTGCTGAAATGCTTTTTCTTTGCCCTTCAGTGTGAACTGGGGGATGCAGCCGATAGAGCAATGTTTTGTATTACTGCTGTACAGCAGTGAATTAAATGCTGTACAATTCCCTGGCTAATTTTTGTCTAATATTTCACAGGTTGCTGAAACAACTGATTAACAATATCCAAATCGAATCTAAATAACCTTTGAAATGCTTAACACATGCTCACAGTTTTTGTCTGTTAAAAATGCATTTGCTTTATCTTGATATTACTTGTGTTAGCACATGTTAAAGAAAATGTATGAAAAGGAATCTTTGAAATGTAAGAGTTTATCAGATTATTTTCTGTAACAGAATGGGCTGATATTTCACTGGGCAGTGTAACACCTGGGTTTACATTACCAGACTTTCTGAGAGACTCCAAAAGGGAAGAAATGCAATTCATCATTAGATAGCAGATGCTCTACATCTGTTAAGCCCCCTTGATAACAGTAGCAGTTTCTTTTATTTCTGTATTTATTGATGCCCTGACTGCTGACTGTGGACTAAAGTAATAATCTCCAGTATGTAAATGCATAGGACAACCTGGGTTTGCTGACTTTATGCTAAAGACATTTGCAGCAGTTTTCTAGTAACTGTAATTTGATACAGATTTCTTTGATCTTTGTCACTTAATGTTGACATTTTCCCACCCATCTCTACATCTGACTGTAAAGAGCTCCTGAAAGCATGAGAACTGTCTCTGTTTAGATACTCAGCTTTTGCTAATGCCTGTGCCATAATGCATCAGGCATATTCTGAAAAGGGAATGCTCAAATTGGTCAGAATAAAGGTGACAAAATTTTTCAGTTCTCAAAGGAGGTGACTTACTTTTGCAGTAGCCACATCACATTGACTCTTTCAAAGTCACATGTGCCCTGTTAGTTTTGTAGATTCTTGTGTAAAGTGTATTCTTCTGCAAAGAACTTCTTGATTCTGTGTATTTTAATGTCCTTTATCTTAAGCTCTGTACAGTTTTTGAGCCATTGCTAAGTTAGCATCTTTTTCCTTGATATTAATAGTACTTAATTTATGATGTTAATAGTAATTATAAGTTATTAATTTTCCCCATTGCTAAAACAAACACAAAGTAATGCCCTCGCCACAGCACCATTTGATTGTTTAATGTAGCCAGATGAAACTACACCATTGCATTTTTGTCCACCATAATTATGCATCTTCGAAAATACATTACTAAAATTAGTGTATTTACTTTAATTGAGCCCTGGTTCTTTCACTGTGCTAACAGAAAGGGCTCAGGTTGCGGTGCTGAGTGCTCTCTCTTTTCTTTAGGCTGCACTGAATATTTTAAAATTGCTGTCTGAGTTGGACCAACAAACCACAGAGATGCCAAGAACGGGAAATGGACCAATGTCTGTGTGAGTGTGACCCATTAATTTTCCCTTGCATTAACGGAAGCCTCTAACCCGGTGATGTTCTAGAAACAAATAAAATGTGAGGGTGTTTTTTTTTTTCCTTTGACAGAAAAGTTAAAATGCCAAAGGCTGTTACCTTCTTCAGAAGGATCAGAGGGTAGGTTTTATGATCAAGCTTGTCATTTTCACCTGTCAAATACAGATTACTAAGCAGGAGCAAGTGGTTACAATGGGATGGCTGTGACACGGCAATTCTGTGATCCCTGTGCTTCCACTATTCATTTACATGTATTTGTAAATAGTGTGACTCCTCAGTGTGTTTAAGTGATACAGCTGCTCTTCTCTTTCTAGAAATCTGTACAAAACCTGTGAACAATCTATAGGTTTCATAGATTGTTTTCAGCAGACACATGGAGGAGTTGTAAATTACTCCCTTTGACCATGGGGAGGGAAAAAGCTTAACCTTCCATTTAGATAATAAACATGCAGAATGGTGGAGTTAACAAAGTGCTAATTGGTTGCAAATGGAAGGAACTTACCTGGAAACAAATTGTTAGATGCCTCTCAAAATCTTTGTATGTGATTTAGAAGCACCTTATTCATGGCAACAGTGTTTTATCTCCTAAGTAACAGGTGTTTTATCATTTGTAGATGTGTAAAACAAGAAATGGAAAGTGACCCTCTTCTCAAACCGGCTAACTCAAACGCTTTGGGACAAACACTGGACAGCACTGCCTAAAAATGGCTTTTGACTGGACCCAAACCTGAAAGCACCAGAGAAAATCAAATGCTTCCTATTAATGTAACCTGTTTTAGAGTGCTACAGTCTTTACAACCTACTGTAGTGTCTAAATCATAACCGTTGCTTTTTCTTCAAACAGTGATAAATTTTTAGTTTATGTTGTTTTGATTGAAATGACACTATAAATTTTTCATTTAAAAGTTTCTTAATTGTATCTAGAACAATAGCACAGTTTAGAAACTTTGTCCTCTGAGACTGACATGTTATCTGTGAACTAACTTGGGAAGATCATATCCATGTATGTGGTTATTTTGTTTTTATTGAAATAGCAAAGTTTCACTGGAAACAAATTGTGTGCCCACCATTTTAAAAAGTCCAGGATTTTTGCATTTAGCTTAATTATCCAACGGTTGAATGAATTAAAACACTTTAGGAATTTTAATCTTTGATCATTTTTGGTTAATTTCTAGTTTTCTTGAGTGGGGGGAGGGGGTCGGGGAACCTGAATGCAACGTGACTTTAAATGATCTCTGATCTATGTTTTAAGGATTGTGTGTATAGATGGCGCACAGCTCACTACATTACAGGATATGATCTCAGTGTAGTGCATATAAAACTGCAGATTGATTTTCCTTGAGTGCTTTATACTGTTTAATTACATCTCCATGTAGGGCTGAAAAAAATTACCTATGTTTATATATAAACTGTGTTGCTTTTGATGTTGTGTTATTGCGCACCGAACTGTGCGCAATAAAGTTTTTGCATATGGTCCAGGTAAAGCACGATAGCCTTGCAAGTTAAGTACTGCTTCAGTTCATTGTTTACGCTGGAATTTTTTCTCCCCATGGAATGTAAGTAAAACGTAGTGTTTGTCACCAATAAATGGTAATACTAAATTTTTTTTTTTTTTGTTAATTTATTCTTGTATGCCACTACAGGGGCTGCTTTCTTATAGGATTTGTAATGCTTGTGATATAGTACGGGCAGTATTGTAAAGCTATGGAGTAACTGTACAATGGGTATCAATTACATATAAATAACTACTATTTAGTTATGTGGAGGATGTGAAAACCTGGCAAGGTCAAGGAAATTCAAAAGTAACGTGAGTACGTTTTGTTACTTGTGCCACAGTGTGTTAGTGCAACTGTATCAATGGGAGCTTACACTAAAGTTATGATTATGACAAGAAACCTGGCACAACAGGTTGGTATGATTTCAAAGTTTAAGTCTCTACTTTTAAGTTTCCTTGTTTGCTTGTAATTTGAGTCACAACCTTGCCTTGCACTTAGTAATTTTTGGAGGGTAATACTTTCGAAACGGAACTTTCCCTCTAGCAACAGAAACTGGCACGGTAGACTTGACACATGACAGTGTATCATTTGGATGTGAACTAGGTTCCCTATGTGCTTAAGGGGCAACCTACAGCAGCGCTTGTAAACACGCATCTGCAGTGCCTGTGGTAGTGCCTGTCACAGAAGGCAGTTACTGCACATGCTGTGTCTCAAAGCTGAATGTCTCTTATTTTATTTGCATTATCAAAAGCAGTTAGGCCACATTAACTGCATACCAAATTTTATTGAATCAGGTTGTTTTTGATCATTATAAGCAGAAAAAGACTCATCATTGTAAAGGTTTTGGGTTCTTTGGTTTTGTTTCATTTGGGTTTTTTTCTTTTTTACATTTGTAGAACTAAAATGCTGTACATTTAAAAATTAAAAGAAACTTCCTAGGCTGAGGCTTTGTATTGCAAATCCTTACAACTTACCAAACTACTTACCAAAATAATTTATACTAGAAAACGTGGATAGCAATGTAAATGGTCTCCCTACCTTTACCTGCTGCTATTTAAGTTTCCTCTCTGGATGGAACTTTGGCCTATTCTTCTGACTGTTTTGTGGCATTCATTTGTTGAGAATGCTGTTTCATATGATCCTGAATTAAGGTACTTTGCTGTAGAGCCTTCTGTTTCAGTACTCTTACATGCATGTGTCATCTTAGAGGTGCTTCATCAGAGAAGGTTCTTTTGTCAAAGGCCTTGTAATCACAGCTGCATTATGGAAGGCTTCAGGTCACTGTGTGGATTCTAGGTGAGCCAAAGGGAGTTCTAGATAAAATGTGTTATTTCTAGAGCATCACAGTCACTTTGTTTATCTGTTGTCTCCTTGGTGCTTGATGCAGCAAAGGCTAGGAAGATTATGGTACGATATGTAATCCCCTGAAAGCTTTATATGACAATTTTCTTCAACAGATAATAAAATGTTCTACAAAGAATACAAATACAAGAAACCTGAGGTGAAGGTGCAGTTCTCTGACTGCAGCAGTCCAGCCAGCTAGCAGCGATTCCTGAGGAGGCAGGACACTGGGGGATGGAAGATGTGATGTGACAGAATGAGACACTGAATTTCAGTGCATTTCAGTCTTGTTCATAGAATCAAGAATGGTTTGGGCTGGAAAGGACCTTAAGATCATATAGTTCCAACTCCCCTGCCATGAGCAGGGATAAACTATGTCACTCAAGGCTCAGTCCAACCTGGCCTTGAACACTGACAGGGATGGAACATTTATCACTTCTTTGGGCAACCTGTTTCAGTGCCTCACCACCCTCACAGTAAAGAACTTCCTTATATATAATTTGAAAGGCTCATTTGGACCTTTCTTAATGCCTACCCATCCTACTCCCCATGTGGACAATACAGGCTCGAAGTAGCTGAGGAGTTTGGAAACCAGATTGTGGTAATAGTGATGTCTATTTTCCAGCAGTTCAGCTTGTAAGTAAGATCAGCAGAGACCTGATAGTGTAGGTAATACATTTTCCTCCACCAAAGAAAATGTCCTGTCTGCCTGTACTCCTTCACATGTCTAGACTTTGACAGACTCCAGTCTTCATGTTAATTTTCTGGTATTGGAAATCACGACTGTTCTTTCAGATTTCAAAGCCTTAGGGCAACCTTTAAATTCCGTCAGGTTTCGCACTGCTTTCCTTCAAGCCTTTACTTATTCATCCGATTACACAGCTGCATGTAATTGTCAGAAAAGTGATGCCATCCACTGTTCTTTGACGAAGTGCAGGCAAATATCTAATTGTAATGCCCTGTATAAGAACCTGAAGAGTGGCTTTGTAGATGGTGCTGCAAATGAAGTCTGTTCCAGTGCTGTTACTGAGCTTGAAGACTGCTGCTCAAGTCTCCTATCTGAAGTAACATGCTGCACTCTGAATCTAGAGTACCAGAAGGAAGGTAGTCCATGTTCATCCAGAGATTTTGGAGTATCACCTCTCTTGAATGGGTCAGTTTGCTGTCCTTGAGGCAAACAACTGCATCACATGAAAGTTAAAGGGGAATAATGAAAATTGGTCAGGGAATTTTTTTAAAGCAGAGTATTTTATTCATTAGTCAAGTCCTGACTCCCCAAAGGAAGAAACATGACTCTTCATGATCATTCTTGGTTTCAGGATGGAGATCTTGCAGAAAAGAAGGATTTGTCCAAAGTTTATTTTGGGGAATGCTGACCTTAGGATAGCTAAAATGTGCCTATAGAATGTGAATTAGCCTGGGTTCACTGTGATACCCGTTTGTTCCATAATACATTAAAATACATTCCTGTAATGTTTTGGGTTTTTTTGTTTAGCATATAGACAGCTGGTATTTCTTTATGATAAGTCCTATCTGAATGGATTCAGCTAGGGAGTCTGAAATCAGCAGGGGAGTTATTTGTGTTGTCAGTTCTCTGGCCAAATTTTAGTAACACAAAATGTAGCTGTATGTGTAGTTCTTGCTGCAATTACTGCATTACCGAAGGATGAAACCAAAATTCTGTTCTAGCCCACTGATCAACGTTAAAAATCATTTTATTCTGTCAGAATGTATGAAGACAAGTGGTGGAGGTTCCAAAAGTGCCTAACTGCAGGAAGCGAGAGGGTGTGTAAATCACTTCACTGATCATCTTTTGTGAGGCAACCACGTAATTGTTTGCTCTTTTATTTTGAAGGTCTGCAGACAGATACCAATGGAGTTAAGTGTGAGTTGATGTAATACCTTCCTTAAGGGCTTCTGTATTTGTGTGATTTTATTTAGACTGCTTGTTTAAGCTCAGACAAAGGAATGCTGCTTCAGAGGTCATTACAAATCTGAAAATACTCAAGTTCTTCTCTGTGGCTGTGACATCCTGTATTGCTTCCCTTTAACTGCCAAATGGATATGTACACTTGCTTAACATTCAGGAACTTCTGAGCAAGAACCGAACACCCCATGGAAAGAGGCTGGGGAAAAATAAGTTGTTGGAGCAAATTAAAATCTCTAGAGTATTCATTTAATCTCTGGATTAGAACTGAATAAAAGTATACAGATGGTGAATAATACCTAATCAAGAGTGTATTTTATTCTCCAGTATAATTCTTCTGTTATACCACTGGCAGTATCCTAATGCAAAAAAAATAAAATTTGATTAGCAATGACAAAATTATAGTGCTTTTAAACTTCCATCATTATCCCACTTCCAGTGGTTTTGGCATCCTTCTAGTAGGGGATGTTGTAGATTTTAAGTGTCCTGTGTTAATGATGCAGAAAATATTCTTCATAGACTATGTTCTCAATGCCTTCATCCTCTGCTACCATTCTTTTATTTATCTTTACTATTTCCAATCAAAAGATACTCTTTTATGTTTAAATGCCTCTTTTTTTTTCTTTCCCCGTCCCCCTCAGAAGGGAGATTAGTGCTCCCAAAGAAAGCAATCCCAACCCTATGTTAAGAGATAAAGCCTCTGAAATGTTTTATGTCAAAGCCCAAATGCAAAATCTGGGGACAACAGACACTAATTCCTAGTCCCTGTTTCATTATGGGTGCAGTCTCCCAAATTAGTGTTCTCCCATTTCAAAGTCACAACCAAGCACATCACAGTAGGGATATGTATTGTCTGGTTGCTAAGTGCTGCTTTCATAGTTGTCTTCACACAGCACTTTGGTTTTAACATTTAGCTCTTGCCTAGAAAAAAAAAAAAAAAAAAACTGGGAAAGGAAGGCATCGCTAGGAAAATAAATCCAACAGTAGTTTGCCGTCAATAAGATTCAGTACAACTGTCCTACAACCTGCCACTGCATTTGCATAAGACGTTTTTTGAATTCCCTTTAAACCTTGTCAAGTAGGTAGAGAAGCTTATTAAAATGTTGAGCCACCAAGTTATTGTAGTTACTAAAGTGGGTAAAAACTTGAAGAAAATGTGCTACTTCAAACTCACAAAGGCTAATTACATTTAAATAATTGTCTCTTTAAGCATTCTAGCAATAACTGTTCTTTCTCTTGTACTGTACTGACTTCAAAGCTAAGTGGTGTTTTCAGTGAGTGTTTTAACTTGTATTTTCATCTGCTAAAGCACTGATTGTGGAAATTACAGCTGATTTTTGTTTAAAAGAGAAAAAAGGTTATTTAAGGGCTTTTACTGTCTAACCCCTCCCCATTCTGCTGGTCCATTATTGTATGCAGACAGGGAAGGTGTACCTAGATTAAAGTGATACTTAAACTAGGTCACATGCAGACACCTTGTCATTCATCAGTCAGCTGGATATAACTTTACTGGTTTTAGTGGCCTTCTGCCACATGCTGAATGTAGTGTTTGTATTTAGTCTGGACATTAAACAAAGCTAGTCCCCCTTCAAACAAGCACATGACCAGTGTTCAAACCATTAATGTGCACAGGCTTGTGCATATTGCATCTCCACACACTTAAGCCCACAGTCTCTGGTCCACCCAGCAAGGCAATAAATGAGAAGTGTTTCCAAATTCCTTGTAAATGCTGACATTACTTCCCAGTTTCTTGTCTATCAGTATTTTTTGTTGGCCCTTTCTTTCAAAAAACTGTTTTAACCTTTAGCTGTGTGGAATGTTCACTCCTCCCTTTTCTACTAGTGGTTTTACTTTATAGAGGCTTACTCTCTTCCCCTCTTCTCTCCATGAACTTACTGTTCCTAGAAGAGTAACATCTGTTAAAGCAGGCTTTAAGACAGTCTGATTTGTGATGGGCAGATTCCTGCATCTGTGAGATGTATGAAGTGTCTTTCCTCACCCTAGAGAGAAATACATTTCAACAAAATGTTCTATGAGGTGTTCTTCCAAACTCAAGAAACAGACCAAGCTATACTTGCCATCAGGGCTGTGTGAAGTTCTGTGCTCCTCACATGACTACCCTGGAGTGTTATCATCCTCAGTGCAAAAAATGTTGAAAGATAGCTCCAAGTACTGCTTTGTGAACAGGATAGCTTCTTAGACGTGCTTTCTCTTCATTTTGTGCTGCTTACCTTGACACACCCTGATCCCAAGAAGCCACTAGCAAGGCATGGGTGCCTTTCTGATAGTAGCTAATAACATATTGTTCAGATGAACTAAACTACTATTTATCTCTTGAACCAGTGTTTCTGTCTGTGTTAAACTGAGAAGTCTTGTGTTCGAGTTCTTGCATGTGTTCTTTCAACATGCTGCAGTTGAAACTTGTCCCATGTAAATGGACTAAAAGCATTTGGTTATTTTTGAAAGATAAAAGATATAAACATTTCTAAAGTATCTTTTAAATAGTACCATATTAGTCTACCATTTCCTTTGTCTTTTGCTCCATCTCCTTCTGACAGAGCAGTGTCTTTCATCAATGGCTATGTAAAATTAATTTGCTAATAATCACAGAGTAATCTGTTAAACCACCAAAGGTCCTTTCTCCCTCCAAAAATGTTTTCTGTAGAGTCTAGCCAATAATTTTGCAAGATCTTACTGGTGTCATGCAGCATCAGGAAATTCTATATCCTTAGTACACAGCTGTTAACATGGCAGTTGCTTGTCCAACAGGCATTTATTGTTTCCACATGTTAAATGGATTATCTGAGCTTAGAAATACTGTTAGAACATTTTGAATAAGGCTAAACCTGAGCAGATGTGTAAAAATCAGCAAAGGACCCAGTCCTGCAAGGTATAGTGCTCTGCACTGACCCTGACTCAGTGCAGTCTCCCTAGGAGAAAATGAACGTTGGGATCTCTTCATTAGAGTACTTTGTATCTCTTGTGATCCACGGCTACTGACCTCTAAACCTGCTGCTGCAAACTGGCCTGAAGTTTCTGCTATAGTCACGCTGCGGCTGTGATCCATTTCTGTCATTTCTGGATGGATACCCTTGACAGTCTGGAGAAAAAAAAAAAAAAGAGAACATAACTTCTGTGCAAATAGGCCTATTAAACTGGTAAATCTGAATACATCTCCCTGTTGGGTCTCTTGCTGAAACTCAGCTGGGTCATTCACAGCCTTCATTTGTTTCTAGTTGTAGCTGCAGGCTAGAAAAATTCTGGCTCCACAACCAAACTATGGCAATGTCTTTCTTACTGCCCTTTAATCCATTCTGTAAGTTTTGTACTTGTAATTTTTCATATTCCAGAGGACCAGTGTGTGTGATTTGGCAAATGCTCACACTTTCTTTTTTTCCAATACCCTGTCAGTGCACTATTTTATTTTAATTACTGTAATACTTCACAGTGAAGCTGCTGACCCAACAATTCAGAGAGATCTGTTCATGGCTTCTTGATGCATAGCTTGCTTTTTGTTGTTATTACGAAACTTAATGCTAGAGAATTACAAGCTGTATTAGAATATTCTTGAGTATCGGAGACATCTGGTACTGGGGTTTCAGTTCAGGTTATTATGTTGAGAAGTCAGAGGTTGCATCCCAATTAAAATTTGGCTTTCTGCAATATTCAGTTCTGATTGAAAAGAAAAACCCTGAACGTAACGATGTAGCAGTTGCATGCTGGCATGTGAAATATTTAATCATCTCATGAGATTAACAAGGTCTTATTTAGCAATTCAGAAACATTTCTTCTTTCATCAGGTTTCCCCTTCCTAGAGAAAGGAATGATTCTAGCACTGAATGTTGGCATTTGGACAAAGCTGAAAACATGTCCCTGTGAAGACTGGCATATAATGCAAGAGCATTCTTCAGAAGTTGTGATACTTTTTAAAACACATACGTGACTGAACTGCCTTTCAGCCTTTTTCCTTGGCTTTAGCCACTCATGTAAGGTTAGGCAGCGTGTGTGACTCCTACAGAGCACACACAGGGACACAAGACAGGAGAGGCCCAGCCCTGCACGCTGGGAATAACCACGCTGTGCAAGAAAAGCACAGAGCTGTCCTACAGCCAAAAGTCCTGCTAATCATCTGTGAAATGAAGCTTGCATGGGCTGGCTGCTCTGGCCAGCAATGACCCACAGAAGAGGTCCCCCCTAAGTAACAAGGACAACTGGGACTTGTGTATGTCCTGAGTTGCTGCCTCTTGAGGAAATTCCTAACTTCAGCAAGTCTTGCTACAAGCCCTGACTGAGCTGAAGAACTCATCTACCTAAAGAAATTTTCAACATTTTCTGACAAGATGAATAAAACCCAGTGAAGTCAAGTAAATTTAATACTAAGCTCTGCTGCAGCTGTCTAACATCCCAGACCTTCCCATTTCTCCTTCCTTGCCAAACAGGGCAACACAAATCACATTCACAGTTCCTCTTGAACATGTGACATGGGTTTGCAGCATAACAAGATTAGTTTTCCCTGTAATCCTCTTAAAATGTCTTTCATGATTGTCTTTTCATCTTTTGGTGTTCTAGAACTTGGATTAATGGGATTGAGATTTATTCCACAGGTCCTGTTTGATAAGCTGCTTTCAAGAATTAGTTGCCTACAAACATGTTTAATTTGGTAAAAGCATTTTAATGGGTAGTTGAATTATGCAGTGTTACACCAAACATGCTGTAAGGCCTATATATGTACTTGCAGTATTTATGTCTGTAGACACTACTAGACAGGGAGGTAAATTAAACAAGATAGGCTTACTCATTTCAGAGTGTCTAAAATACCTCACGTGTCTTCTTTTGGCAGATTTGCAGAGCCTCAGCTGCATGCCTGCAAACTAGCCAACAAATTGACCATGTGCTTTTTCTCGTTCTCATCACATTTCAAGCACCATCCTTGACCTACCCCTTGCATTGGTCCCACAGGATGTATTCACCTTGCAATCAGCTTGATCTGATCCCCTTGTCACTGAATCCTTGTTTATTTAATAGAAGCTTCATACCAAAGGAACGGCTGGTTTGCTGAAGCACTGAGGTGACAAATCCCATATCCCATTTCATGCAACTCTCAGTGAGCACATAACTGAACTGCTATGCCTGGTGCCTTGGCATAACCAGTGTGTATTTTACAAACAGAAAAAACTAAACATGGAGCAATTACATGATGTTGAGCCAGTCTAGACCAGAGCTGCTTACTTCATGACTCAGGGTTCTTTCAGCTCCTGCATTCAGCCCAAAAGACCACCCTGCCGATGTAAAACTAGTATATGGCTTTATGCCTTCCCCTGTCTTCGTGCCTCTTACAACTGACTCCATTTCAACCCCACCTCTTTAGTTAGTCTTACTCTAGTGACAGATTTCCTTCCTTCCCAGGAGGTACTGGAAAGGGGTCCCATGGCTGGAGAACATTTCTGAATCATACAGGGGCACCCTCTACTATGCAGCGACCTCTGGTGTAGGATAAACATTGTGCTTGGCTGACCTTCACGCCCCATTTCCGAGGTGAATTTACAACTATAATATCGCAGCACACAGCAGTGCCTGGGTTACAAGCCAGGCTGTTCTTATTCAAGATACATCCTTTGCTCTCTGTTCCATTCCTCACATTACTCAGTGGCAACCTGTTAAATACACAACATAAATTGCCTGTCTATGAACACCTAAAAGCAAGATAACTGCTGCTGTGCTTTGTTCCCCAGACTGCAGTGGGCATTCCCTAAGTGATATGAACCTGAGTGGAAGCAGTCACACATCAGCAGGGGCCTGAGCTGGGAGAGGAACACTGGGGTAAACTGGCAGTCCTTCACTTACCTGTTTAGGAGTTCCTGCTCTGGAATAAGGTTGGAACACAGACTTGATGTTGTCACTGCACTTGCACATGCCTTTAGACAAGTCAGGAAACATCTCTGAAGCTGGATTTTTCTAAGAGGAAAATAAAAAGAAAATTAATTTCCAAAGCTTCACTCGCTCATACCAGCAAAGCACATTACACGTACTGATGCTGCACGCCCAGGTGCACTTGGCACCGGTTTGTCTCCAGACAACCATGCTCTGTGACATCCCATGTGTACTGGTGCCTGCAATGGGGCCAAGGCTTCCCTGTGGTGTTGGTCCAGATCTGGGTGGGAGGCTGCAGCCAGAGGGTCCAACTACGAGTGCAGAGAGAGGCACATGGCTGCACCCACCCGCCTTCACCCTGTCACCAAAATCTGGGAAATAAACTCTCTAATGAGAGTAATAGGTGAGAAAGCTGACATTATTATCGTATTGTGTGCATTGGAGATCACTCCACCTATCATGCACACCAAGAACAGACATTTTACTTATACCTTTCTTCTTATATACATATTAATCATAATTCCAAAAAAATGCCCACCCGATTCTTGTTATTCATTATAGATGGTAACCTTGGCAGGTAAGGCCATAGCACAGACGTTGTGAATTTGAGGAGTGGTCTCTGGGGGTCTTTGGTGAGAAGTAACGCTACTCATTTTATCCTTTATGGAATTCTGTTCAGGACACTGGAAGTCTTGCCAATTAACTACAGTTACAAATGGGCTAGTTTATGACCCTGAGAAGCTTCTTCAGCTGTTTCCTTTCGCAGCTGTTTACCTATTTCTCGGGACTCATTGATAGAAGGCCCACATCAATTTGACAGGAGACGTGTGGTCATCCTGTTGCACGCCGTTTCTTGTAGCCTTTGTCTGTGTCTTTATACACAATGAAATATTTAACTCGGCATCAGCCCGCCTCCTCACGCAAAGCCCGGACACAACGGGGACGCAATGCAGGCTCGACCCGCGCGCACCGCCATGAGGCGAGCAGAGCCAGGGCGCAGCGGCGCGGCCGAGCACGCCCCGCACTCGTCCTGCCCTTCGCCGCGAAATGGCGGCAGCGGCCGCCCCCGCTGCCGAGCGCACCTCAGGAGCCCGCCACGAGCTCCGACCCTGACGGAGCTCGCAGTGGACTGCTCTGCCCACGAGGATCCGAATCCTCCACCACGAGAACCGGACAGCAGCCCACACCAAAAACCAAACGCCGCGAACACCCCGAGCTGCACCGCCCAACATGGCGCCGGAGCCCGCCCTCCTGCCTCGGCGCGGGCGGAGCCGGGGCGGGCCCCGAGGATACTATAAAGGGCCTCGCGCGGAGCTTATCGTTCTTTTTCTCCGGTGTGGCTGAGGTATCTGCGGGTCGCGGGTGAGCTTTGGGGGGGGGGAGGGGTTGTCGGTCTGGGCGTTTTCTTTTTCGCGCTTGCCTCATAGTTCTTCCCTGAGCGAGCTTCTGACGGCCGCCGGTCTCGTCTCCCCCTGCCCGCCCGCTGAGGGAATGGAGGCCTGGTGGCATGGCCGCCTCTTCCTGCTCAGCCTCTGGGGCCCCGTCCCCGAGAGCTCAGCTCCGCGCTCCTGCAGCGCTTCCGGGTAAGCGGTAGCCCGGCCGCCTTTCGAGGAGAGGTGTTGAGTGTTGCCTTGATCTTGCCTGGGGCTCGCTGATGACGGCTTTTTTTCCCGTCAGAGCGGCAGGGGTGATTTCACTGCTAAAGCCAGGTCGTATCTGATGCACCAGCGGGAAGCGCCGCTGTGTCCCAGGCTTTTGCGAGACCCGGTGCTTACGGTTCCCTTCGGCTTATTTTGCAGGACCTCCGGGAGATGTGATGCCGCGGGATCAGGCGTGCGAGGAGAGCAGTTGCCTGGTTTACTCTGCCATGCCTCTGGTGGGGGGGAACGGTAAGTCCTTAAAGTAACAGTGCCTCACTGCCTTAAAAATAAGTATTTTTTAAATTAACTTTGGAAAAAAAAAAGTTACGAGCTGTTTCTGCAGTGCTTTGTCAGGCTGGTGTCATTAGAGATGTTTGGTACCTGAGCCTGTTCAATCTAGAGGGGGTCTCATTAATGCATATGAATTATATCAAAGGTGGGTGCCAGGAGGATGATGCCAGACTCCTTTCAGTGCTGTCCAGCAACAGGACAAGGAGCAGTAGCAATAAGCTAAACCATGAGAGACTTAAGCCTCAACATGAGAAATAACTTCTTTACGCTAAGGGTGGCAGAGCACGGGAACAGGCTGCCCAGGGGTGTTGTGGAGTTGCCTTGTCTGGAGACATTTGGAACCCACCTGGACATTACGATGTAACCTACTGTAGGTGCCCCTTCCTTGGCAAGAGGATTGGCCTAGATGATGTCTAGAGGTCCTTTCCAGCCATAGTGATAACATGATTCTGTTAATAGGTGTGTAGGTATGACAGTTGGCATATATTTTATGGAGGTGAGAGGGTTTCTTCCTGCAGAAGCCTTGCCACTATGCCCTTTTTGCTTTCTCCCTCTCCCGTTGTGTGCAAGGTGGCAGGTCAGGAAGCTCACAGCCTGGGAGGGCCAGTGGGTTTGAGTGCTCAGTGCCCTGAGGCCAGTGGGCTTGGTACCAGGCCATGCTGGAGACACAGGTACTCTGCTGCAGCCCTGGCATGGGGCAGAGTTGGACTGGTTGCTGTGGACCCATGGAGGAGGGGCTGCTTCTTCAGTTTTCCTGCTTTGCCCCTTGCTGGTAGTAGCCTTGACCGCATGGCCTGTGTGAACTGACCTGACTTTGCATTTGAAGGTGCAAGCCTCAGGTGGCCATAAAGGCTGGGCCTGCAGGGGCATGTAATCTTATCTCTTGCCTGCTTCCTCTTTTTCTGTTGCAGCTGTCTTGTGCTCTGCTGCTGAAGCCCCATACATCAGTGTTTTCTCTGGATTTTTGTAGTATTTCCATCCTATGTGCATGTTAAACATGCCAATCATCCAGCTCTTTTTGGGGAAGGATTTGCATGAATTTACTCAGTGCCCATGAGTCTCCTGGGAGAGGTGGGAGGGGCACAGCTGCTGTAGGTGTGCAGCCACCTAACCCCGTGGGACCTGCTGGTGTAAATGATGACTAAATTTTTTCCCCATCAGAGCGACAGTGTTGATTTCTTGCTGTTCCAAGCCAGATCATGTCTGATGCACCAGTGGGGAAGTGTTGCTGTGTCCCACAGCCCTGGTATGGCCTGGTGCTAATTGTTCCTTTTGGTTTTATTTATAGGATGGTGCAAAGGCAGAGGGTCTGTTGAGCCTCTGGGAGACCAGATGTGGCTGTAGCTGGCAGTGATCAGTTGTGTGGTGAAAGCAGTTGCCTGGTTTACTCCAACATGCCAGATCTATAGCAAGTAAGGGTGGTAAGTCCTTGAAGTAGTAACTGATGACTGGTTTAAGTTGAATAAAGCAAAAAATGAAAGGTGGTGGATATACCTTTCTGAAAGGGAGTTGCTCAGCACTCAATGGTCACCATATGTGAGCATGGCTGTGACACTTCCTCTGCCATAAGTTAACTCCCTCCCTGCCGATCTGCCACAGGAGGTGGGAGTGTGGCTACCTAACCCTATGGGGCCTGCTGGTGTAAATGATGACTAAATTTTTTCCCCATCAGAGCGACAGTGTTGATTTCTTGCTGTTTCAAGCCAGATCATGTCTGATGCACCAGTGGGGAAGTGTTGCTGTGTCCCACAGCCCTGGTATGGCCTGGTGCTAACTGTTCCTTTCATTTTTCTAATAGAGTGCTGCAAAGACAGAGTCTATTGAGCCTCTGGGAGACCAGATGTGATGGCTGCAGCTGGCAGTGATCAGTTGTGTGATGAGGCAGTTGTCTGATTTGCTCCACCACATTTGAACCTCTAGCAAGTAAGGATGGTAAGTCCTTGGAGTAACTGTTGATTAAATAAAATTTTAAGTAAAGAGAAAAAGGCAGGCAGAGATACACCTTTCTGCAAGGGAGTTCCTTCCACTTTTTCTCTAGCGACTTATCTGATGTGTAATTCTGAGCATTAGCCTACATTTTGTACAAGTAAAAGCACAGAGGCTTCCCTCAGGTAGAAGCACTGCAGTTGGCTCTTTGTGTCTTGTGTTGCTCCTGTTCCACGTGCCCAAGGTGACAGGTATGGCTAGGGAACAGGAATCAGCAGGGCAAGGAATCTGCAAGCTGCATGAGTGCAGGCTGAGCTGGAGCAGGATGGTGGTTTACAGGTCTGTGCCATTGTCCCTGATGCATTGTGTTCAGAAAGCTAATTTTAAGGACACCCTGCATGGAGACCTACAGATGATCTGCTCAGAACAGCTGCCCCAGTAAGGGGGAGGAAGCAGTCGTCCTGGCTGAAGTGTGTCCCTTTGGAAGAGAAATGCTGCTGAGTCTTTTTCTGCCCTTTCCCTTGTTGGTCAGCTTGAGGGAGTGTGAGGGGATTGCAGATGTTCAGCACTCTGGTGGCCATACATATGCATAGCATTGCCACTTCCTCTGCCATAAGATAGCTCCCTCCCTGCAAATCTGCCACGGGAGGTGGGAGTGTGGCACAGCTGCTGTGGGTGTGCAGCCACCTAACCCCGTGGGACCTGCTGGTGTAAATGATGACTAAATTTTTTCCCCATCAGAGCGACAGTGTTGATTTCTTGCTGTTCCAAGCCAGATCATGTCTGATGCACCAGTGGGGAAGTGTTGCTGTGTCCCACAGCCCTGGTATGGCCTGGTGCTAATTGTTCCTTTTGGTTTTATTTATAGGATGGTGCAAAGGCAGAGGGTCTGTTGAGCCTCTGGGAGACCAGATGTGGCTGTAGCTGGCAGTGATCAGTTGTGTGAGGGCAGTGGCCTGGTATGCTTCGCCACATGTGCCCCTGCATCAGGGGAGATTGAATGGTAAGTCTTTGATCACCTATGTTCACTGGTTTAAATGAAGGTAAAGGGGAGGGGGGGCACCTTGCTGCAAGGGTGTTGCTTTGCAGTGCTCTGGCAGGTTTGTGTCCCTAGAGATGTGACAAAGTGTTGCTGGAAGGGCCCCTTTTTAAGTACCAGGATGGATCTGGGTGTCAGTCCCTGTTGAAATACTCAAGTTGCTTTTTGCTATCTTTCCTGTAAGTATTATAATACTGTGTCACTTGTTCTGGACATGAAAACTTTTCACACTGTGATTGCCTTTTAATGTTTGGCTGAAGAGCATCTGTAATAATTACTTCAGGCTTTTTTTTTTTTTTTTACACCACCAAATTGGCAATGCTGATGCATCTTCTGTTATAGCCAGATTGATGCCACAGGTGCAAGATACTTCAGTTCCTCATGTGGCGGTATATTGAGCCTACATGTACTTGAACCTCTTGTAGGGAAATATATTGCATGCTTTGAGGGTCAGCAGCACTGGAGGGTGCTGTCTGCACATACAGTAACACTGATTGTATAACACTATCTGACATGCGTAAAAGAGGATCAGAAGTAAAAGAATTCTTTCAAAAGATCTGAAGTAAATGGCAGAGAGCTGTGACAGACTTCAGTTTAATGGCACAGCTTTTTTGTTTCATTTAAGCAGTGTTTCAGTTAGGTACTTCTTACAGAGCGCCAGGGAGTTTTTTTTTGTATTTTCCCTCCTCTTCCTTCTCCATTGGAAGTTTCTCAATGCCTTGCAGCAAATGGATAAAAATCACCTAGCAGTGTGTATATTTGTAGAAGGGGGATTGCTTTTGATGTTTTTGTTTTTTGTTACTGATTTGTTTTTAGAGGAAGATCAGTGATACAACATCTGAAAGCTTTACTGTTTGATTGGGATTTCACTAATGCTTTAGAAAAATGTGCTTAACAGAACTTCCCTTCATTGGATAACCAGCTATTGTCGCTTGCTTCATTCAGTTATAGCCTTGCATTGCTCTTTAGGTGCTTCTTGTTCAACTACTGCATTTCAGGGTCTCTTCAGTAACTTCTATCTATGAAGAGTATAAATGTGACCTTCCTATATGGCACTGTTGAATTCAGAAGTTGTAGAGTACGAGTGGTCTGTGTAGAAGCTGGTAGAGCTGACAAGATATGATACTCCAGCATTCTCTGCTCAGCTCTCCTAGGTTTTTATCAAGTACTATAAAACCTCCCAGTTTTAAGTGTGTCCCACTTGGGGTGCCTGACAGAGAAGTTTTTGCTGTTTGCAGAGGAGCCCTTGCTGTCTAGTTTTGTGGGGCTATTTAAAAGCTGTGTTTAATGTCTGCAGTAGAGTGGACTGACAAAATGTTGACTGTTTTCTTGACAGGTTGAGATTGTCAGAAGTTGTCCTGGGACCTGCTGTGATTTCAGTGCACTAGCAGAAAGCTGTCTTCTGGTAATGATGCCTCTCTCCATGCTGCTGCCTGTGATCACTTGTCCAAGATACAGCATTCACATCACCCTGCCAGCAGATCCGGTCTTTTCTCAGAGCTAGCAGGAGTGATAAATTGGTGTCCTGCCAACTTACAGAGGGTGTTAAATTTTTCTTTCCTTTCGTATGAAGCATTTAACTGTCATGGATTCTGGAACTTGCTGCATGTTTAATGTAATTAGATGCTTTTTTCTCCAAGGGCTACATTCACCACCTGACAGCTAATGCTATCCTACCACAACCATTAAAAGTAAGGAAGCCTTTCCCTTAAGAGAGCAGTTGTCAAGTTGGGGAGGATGGCCTGCTGTGTAAGGCGGGTGGGATTCAAGTCTGGGCTCTCCTGTCATCCAGGAAACTTTAGTGATGTATCATTGGCAGCCTATAAAGTGGGGAAGGGGCAGCCTGGGTGCTGCATCACAGTAGTATTTCTGTACTGTTTAGAGCCTGTTTTTAATAAAATTTGAGTACTAGATGAATTCAGCTGGTGACTGAAATTCTCTTCACGTGCCTTTAACAGCCAATTTCTGGATCTCGTAACTGGTTTTGGGAGTTGGATGGCAAGAATGCTTCTTTGTAATCATTGCTTACATAGAGGTGGCTGCTGCCTCAAGCTAGGAGACCTTGAGACCTCATGGTCATAGCTTCACATACCCTGAAGTACAAGTGCTTAGCTGGACTTGTGGCGGATGCTGTGCTGCAGGAAGCAGCACAGGGGCACAGCTCTGCACATAACAGTTGAGTGCTAAAAGGTTAGTAACAGGTCTGGTTTTTGGACCAAAGGGAGAGATACAGTCTACACTATGCAAAAAGGCTCTCCTTCAGTTTCTCCCTTAGAGTAGAATTATGATTCAATGGTGATTTTAGCTGGCCTGGTAGAAGTTACGGGTCAGCATGTTCCCAGGTGAGTCACTCACTGGCTTTACAAATTCTTCCGTACATGAGTCTTGGAAGTGACAGCAACCTGGGAAGGAGGGGAAGCTGATATCAGCTGTTGTGAGGAATTGGACATTTCCCTTGTGCCATGTGTTCCTCTAGGAGGAATGACTGCTTCTGGCTAGAGACTTGGTGACAGATGTTCATCCAGATCCTGCAGCATTCCCCTGGATGCTCTGGCAAAATTCCAGCTTTGCAGAGGAGAATGAAATATGAACTGCACATATGTGCTTCAAGTATGGAACCACTGAATAGGAGGAAGCTAAAGATTTTTCTAATGTCAGAGAGGTAGCTAAGAGTCCCAAGATATATTGCTTCCTGCACCTCTCTGACTTGCATGTCCTACACATCTGCCTCAGCAGGGGTGAAAATTCTGTGTAAATGTGCTGTTTGATGTTGCACACACAGAGGTGTCAAATGGTGGTGAGTGTTCTGCAAGGAGGAGAAAGCATTCTTGGTCTGCTGTGCCATTAGCCTGGCAGTCAGGAGTGATGTCTCTGATGCACAAATGGACCTTGTCAGGTGTCTCATGCAGGTCTTGGTCTGGTAGCATTTGTGTACCCCACTGCCAATGCAGATGAAGTAAATGCCCCCTTCAGATCAAGTTGTTGTGAAGAACTGGAATATATATTAACCTGCAGTGTCTCAGCAGGTTCAGATTCAAACCCTGGGCCTAATGATAGAAGTAGGTATTCCCTGTGTGCTGTTGGAGGGAAGCAGCATGGCAGGTATGTGTGTTAGGGATGGGGCTAAAACCTGATTCCCCTGCAGCTTCATTAGGTTCCTGAGGAGTAGGGCCATCTGGCAGCTGTTGAAGGTTCCTGTGCTGCTAGTTCTGATCCTATGAAAGTCTTTCTCTGATGGGTCATACCTGGTAAATACAGAGGGGCTGCAATGAACAAGTTAGACCAATGGGGACAATTGGGATTGAAAAAGCTGAAGGGCAGAAGTGAGGCATGGGTAGTAGGCTGAGGAAATGTCAAGGGATGATGTCCTGCAGCATTCGAAACATTGATGTGTTATTTTTTACTGCCTGATAGGAACAGCCTAATTAATACCATAGTGGATTGGAGATTATTTACAGCAACTATGAGTTTAGAGGGTATTTCTGCTACTTAAAAGCATAAATAACAATTTCAGTAGTTAGGGGAGGTAACTGAGCTGATAGTGGCCTTTGGCATGTATGTTTAGTAGGAAACAGCAGTAATGGAAAATTAGCTGTTAGCATTCAAAGCAGTCTTCTATTAAACTGGGTAGAGATTTTTCTCATTCAGTTAATACAAGCAGCATGATGTCTTGAAAAAACATATTGATGAGGGATCAGAACTGCTAATATAATTACTTTCATAATCTAATGAGCATACCTACCAGCAAGCATGCTTTAAGGAATAGAGTGCTGGTTGTGCAGTGGGAGCTGTAAGGACAGATGTAGCTAGAATGTGGTCTTTCCATGTTTTATTACCTCTCCTAGAAGAGTTGTTCAGGTTAAGATTCAAGCAGTGCTATTGCATATATGCATAGGGATGGAAGACAAAACTGTTTCATAGCTGATCCTCTGTCGGCAACCTCTAGTCTGGATGTGGGGGCTAGTTAGAAGGAGGAGCTACGCTGCATAACAAGTGACTCTGGGTCTCTCCTGACCTGGCAGCTGTAGGGGGTGCTGTGTGCATGCGTTGCCCAAAGCTTAGGGCCAGATGGCTTTTCTGAATCGAACTGTTGGGTTGTTCTGTGTGTATGTAGTCGGGGTACTTTCACCTTGTTGCTATAGCAGTGTGCTGTAATAAACTTCTGGACCAGTGGGTATTAGCTTATCTGTAAGAAGCGTGGCAAAGTGGAGACAAACCCTGAAAGTAACATCTGAACTTGTCAAAGTCTTACTTCGAGGAGTTGAGGTGAATGAAGTCTTCCATAATGATGGGCTTTTGTTTCAGAGCTTTCATCTGCTGGAGTTGCTAATACACCTGCAAACAGCTGTGCTCCTTAAGTATGTCTTCATTTTGTATCTGCCTCTATGGGGTTTTTTTCCAGTTCTGGAACTGGTTTGGGTCTAGAGAAGGAAGGCCAAGAGGTATGTTTTGGGCAAAGGCTGATTCACAGCTTTTTCTCTGCACAGAGAGATTCCTACAAGCTCTCAGAGGCTGACAAAGGGTTATCCCAGCATGTCCTGAGCTCATATTCTGCTGAACTGCTGTGAAGTGCCTGAACAGGGCAGTGAGGATGAAGGCAGAATTGTTTTCATCACGTTCCATCAGGTCTAGTTCCATCTCGTCTAGCAGGAACAGACAATACTGTACATACTTCAGTGTAACTTTCTAAAACTGAAATCTGGAGTCACTCACTAGGCTGGTATGTTTAAGCAAATGTTTACTTTTCTCAAACAGCTCTGTTTCTTGGTGCCATGAGCATTTGAGAGGAAAATAGCACAGATTATTTCTGTCTGACGTTTTTTTTAATAGACATGTTTTCATACACAGTGAGAGGTTTAACATTTATATTCCCAAAGACCCAGGCATCATTTTGACTGCATGGTGATTTTGCTTTTCAGATCCATCTGTTAAGCGGCTGCATTAGCTTATGAAATAGCATGGTCCATTTACTCATTGCTGCTTCTACTCTTTGCATTATTTCCTCTGCCTCCCTCTCTGCTCAGTGATGGATTAAGTTATCTGACACATCAGCTGTGCTGACAGGCTAGATGTTATCATGGACAGCAATGAAGCAAAGCTTGGTTTTATGATCACCATAGGAAGACCCACATTTCAGGGCACTCAGACTGCCACACAGGTATTAAGGAGAAGACTTGTTTGAAGCAGAGGGTTTCTTTTTCCTACAGCATCCAGTGTTTTAGAGAGATGTTCTGCAGCTGTAGACTTCTGTTCTGCTTTCACCCTTTATGCCAGATCCCTTGCAGTAGTGGGGTGAAATAAATATCTTTGTTCACCCTGATTCTCCATTTTTGTGCTTTGGGAACTGCTGATTTATTATAGCATGGCACTGGGGCACTGATTGGTTGTCTTCTGACAGCCTTCATCTTGCAGAAAACTGCAGTTTATGTCACTCTGCTCCCTTCTGTGACTTCTTGCTCAGACTGCCTGACTGATGCGCAGGTTCAGCTCACTGTAGTGGGAAGACTGGTGTGCTTTCAACAGGGTGAAAAGAGAAGGGACAGTGAGAGCTCTGGTTTTCTGCTGAGGTTCAAAGCACACAACACCAAAATCTCCCCTTTGCCCAATGATGCGTACCAGAGATTGGTTCTAAAGCCTTTTAGATTGTTCCACAGTAAACAAAACTGGAGAAAATTGCTAGTTATCTTCATGTTTACAGAAACAGGTACTCTGGTGTCTGAAGAAATTCTCTTCACCTGTTTCCTGCTCAGTGGCAATGTAAGGCTAGCAAGTACTGGATGTCGTCCCTGTCACATGCTTTCCAGTGACTGAAATGGGCTCAAGTCTTTCATAAAGTGGATGGGAAACATCTGACAGCTTGTAGGTAAAAATATTCTTTATGCAAGACCATGTTTATGGTGTACATCAGATACCCCTGCATCAGATAAATTGCAGGGGGGTTGGACTAGATGACCTTTGAGGGAACCTTCCAATCCAAACTATTTTATAATTTAAAGCAATTTCATTCTGTTCCCTAAGATTGATTTGGGTTCCTAGAAATGGGTTCAAGACCATTTCTGTGTTGCCTGAGAATGTGCCTGATTTCTTCAGTGATACAGTTAAAAAAGTTTCCACTGGACAGTGTGCACTTCACTGTGCCGGTCACTTGCTCTGTTCAGTTTTGAATACTGGGGCTGGTTCAGCTTAAAGTATTCCCTCTAGTCCTGAGAATAAACTTGACTTCCTTAGTCTTTTGTCAAAGCAAATATTAAAGCCGGGGACTGTCCTAATTTCTCTACTTTATGCAGATTCCCTTGAGTTCATGTAACCTTCCTCAGTGAGGATGTCCAGAGCCAGAGGGACTTGGAGATGAGGACTCAGCACTGACTGCACAAAGGAATAAGGGATGTTTTCCATCTCCAGTAGGATGGCAGGTGTCCTTCCAGAGGGCTGAGGAGGCTTATCTGTTGCATGAGGGTGGTAGGTAAGCAGATGCAGCCCGTGTGGTGTTGCTTGCTCAGATGGATTCCCTGAAGCTTGCTCCTGAAAGCAGCTCTCTGAAGGTAGGGTGGTATGTCAGCACCTAGGGGCTGGCCTGGAGTAGCACACATGCTTTGTGCTCCACACATGCTTCCATTTCCCACTGTGGGTGGTCATAATGTTTTCAACAGCTCACTGCTGCTGGTTCAGTGCTGCTTTTTAATTGATAGGGTGAGGTTGTGCTTTTGATCCTCCCACATATACTGGAATGCTTACATACTGGTCCAAGATAGAGCGAGCCTGGCCTGTGAGCAGCAGCTATCTTCTAGATACCATTCCTCAGTGAGGAGAAATCCTAAGCTCTACCTCTGCCCTTGTTTAGCAGCTTGGAGCGCTTCCTTTGTGGTAACTGCAGCAATGGTAGACATTGCCTTGCCTCCACCAATTTTCCCAGATCAAGCTGGAGAATTTAATGGCTTGCTGATGAAAAAAGATGGATGCAAACCATCTGCAGGCTCATGAGAGTGTTGTTGTAATTGTTACACATTACACCGGCTTAGTCTTCATTCATGCTTGCAAGAATTTTGTCTACCAAGAGGAGATAAAAACTTACTTTTTCCCTGAGATATAGCTCTCAGGGGGGAAAGCCTGTCTTGAGATTGAATCCATTTTTCAGTGGATATGGATCAGGTCCTTGACACCACTAGTTCAAAACTGACTGAGTATTCACTGTCACTTTTTTACAACAGGATATTTGTAAGTGTAATTTTCTTGGAAATTTAGAGAGAACTGGAAGCATCTGAGAAATTCGTTAGTCACCAATTTATGTTGCTGTGGAAACACCTCAGTAGGGCTTGGCAAAACTGCTTGGAGAAAAGGTGGTTGCCAAAGGTGCTAACAGCAATGTGCATCTCTTGTTCCTAGTTTCCCTAAACCTGTCCATCAGGCACGCGCATCACAACAGCTATTGTTATCATGAGGGGAACACTTTGTGTTTCTGGTAGTGATTTAATCTGTAAACCCTCTCTGTTCTTCTGAACTATGGCACATACTCCCTGCTAGTCTTCCCTCTGATTCTGGATGATATGCTGGGTACCAAAGGGTCACAGTCTTTCAGGAGCTGCCTTCTCCCTGTCTGAATTGTGTCAGGAATCTGGCAAAGGCACTTATCCATAGAGGAGCCTAATGATTTTCTTTCACACTGAAGAGGAAAGTTCATCCTTATCTGGCTGATGATGGGAGTCACAGCATTGTTGTTTCTCTGACTGTGGCTCAAGAGCTGAAGGGAGGAAGATAATAAAGCTATATGGGAGGTCCACAAGGTTAACAGAAGACAGAATCTCTCAGGCCTTCAGGAGTGCATCACTGGGTTCAGCCGTTGTTGATGAGTTGTGGTTCACTGTAGTTTTGCCTGATCGTTAAACCTGCATAGGATCCCTATGAGATCAGCTAGGAGCCCTGTAGAGAGAATTGTAGTGATGGGAGTGTTAAGAGGATTTATCCTTCATCATCACAAGGTTTATTCACCTTCATTTTTCTCATACTGGGAGCAAAGACCTCAGAAGCTGAAACAGTAGGAATGGTTCCCATATCCTGTGAGATCTATTGGCATATGCATGGTGCTCTGGCTCTTGGCTTCTGCAGCTGTAACTCATCCAAGTTGCTGTCACAGTGAGTTGTGAGTTGTCTAAAGTAGATCAGTTGACAGTCTAACTTTTCTTGTAGAAGCAAACATTGATTTTGCTCCCTTTGGACCATGTTGCAAAAGACTGTGTACAACTGGTCTGTGAAGTCCTCATAAGAGATGTTACTTGGGTCATCTTATTCAGAGATCTGTTATTATCAGAGCACCAAGCATGTGGAAGTGGAAAGATGTCATTGCTTTGGTTTTGCCTTCGAGATAATGGTTAAATAAACAGCAATTACACAATTTTCCCATAGCTGAGCTTTTTGTACCTAAGTTAAGGCAGTGGTTGTAGGTAGGGTGTTGGTTTCATGCTGAATGTTGATAACCTGTTTTACTGGGCAAGTATAATCCTTGGGGTTTTTTTGTGGTGGCCTCTTCTGTCTGATCCTAGTTTACTGAGGGTACGAATAAGCTATATGAGCACATAGCACACAAGTGAAAGAGCTGTTTGGAAAGGGGGTGAGTAAGGGTGATTTTGAGATTGACCAAGAAGTAGTTGAAGCCAACCGTGTTCCAAGTGTCTGTGATTGACCAGTTTGTTGAAAGTGTTCCTTCTATATTGGTGAAGATCTTACATATAGAGAGGGAAACAAAAGAATGCAATTCTGTGGCTATGAGCTGGTTGCATGGATGGGGACAGGCACTGGAAAAGCTTTTCTGGATCATTTTTCATCCATCTTTGTTTTCAAAGCACTGTGGATTTAAGACATGAATATCAACACAATTATAATTCTGAAAATCTGAATTTACACATGGAGATTCCCTCAAGATTTAGATTTCTGGTACTTGTGAGCTGCTCTTGTATCTCCCTTTTCCAATGTGCTATTAAGCATTATTTTCATTATCAGCAGAGATACAAAAGGAATATTCAGAGATAGTAATAGTTGGGCTTTTAATGCTAATTTCCTCGACTCATTAGAGATGTTATTTAAAGTCCCTTCAGAATGTTGTTATTTAAAGCCTAATGACCTTTTCTGTCATCCAGATGTCAACTGCTGTTTTCTTGAAGGCTCTGAGTTAATAGCAATGCTATGCTGTAGTTGGAACAGAAATGTACAGCACTTCTACTAATTTTTAATTTGGTAGCGTCACATAGGTCCATGGAAATATAGTTTTATGAAAAGAAACCAAAAAGCTCTTAACTTGTTTCTCTGCAATGTGTCACGATAAAGTCCTTGTCTGTGGGTAGCTCTGGTCATTCAGCAAAACACAATACTTCACCATCCGTAGGACAATTAAGCTAACTTGTCAAATATTGCTATTGATGCCCACGCTGTAGACTTGTGGCCCACATCCTGCAGGCAATAGAATAAAGAGTAGATCCTACTAGCAGACCTGGAAAGCTGGACTTGGGAGTCTGCCTATGTAAACTTGCTGTGAGGCCTCAGGGCAAAAGCAGTTCAGAAAAGCCAGAAGATGCAGTTAACCCATTCTCCCCAAATCTTTGCATCCTCTGCTCGAATCATTGTCAAAACTTCCACAGTGACTAATTGTACTTTAATCCACAAAAGAAGGCATCTCTTGATAAGAGAATAACAGGAAACTCCTGTTTTATGCAATTATCTTGACTGATAAGAAACAAAGGACTCGGACACTGCAGTCTTGCACACTGCATCCTTCTTAATGCAGTGTCTAGAAACGTCTCCATCTGCTGAATTGTTTTAGATCAAACTTCTTTTACCCTGTATCTTTCCAGAAGCCACTAGTCTTTAATAGTCAAGTCTTCAATATGCTACCTCCTACAGTTACCATGAGAAAAATATAGCAAGTTTCTTAGCAATGAAAACTAAATTCCACTGGAAATACCTTGGTGGAGTTTTACAGCTTGTTTATATTAAACACACTTTGTCAGCGAAGGGGGTAAAAATGTTTTCCTCATATACTTAATTTCTTTATCTTGTTTACAACATCTTTCTTCATGTTGTAATTTAGTGCACCATTTTTCATGGATCTGAGTAGGAGCCTTGAAAGATTGAAGAGCTCAACTGAAGAGAGGAATGTGAATTAAAGAGGTAAATTAAGTTTCTCCCGGAGTTTTAAAATTCAAAACTGTGTGTAGCTGAAATAGTGTTGAAATAGTAAAAAACCACATTAATTTCTAGAGGAGAGGGAGAAAAAAATCAGTGCACCTTATTCCAAGTAAAACAAAGCAAACGCCTCTGCGTTTATTAAATCGCAAAGTACAGAGCGCTCTGTGACTTGGTTTTGCCCATGGAACATGATTTTTTGACTGGTCAATGCCTCCCTGTGCCCATAACAGCTTCTGCTGTCATTTAAGAAAATAAATGTGACCATTTATGTCATGTAAATTGCATCAATTGAATAAAGCTGTTAAATAGGTGAGGTAGTGTTACAGGTTCTGTTTATTGTCATCCCTGGTATTGCTGCATGCTGCTTCCTATTTGCACTCACAAATGCCAGGCACAAAAGGAGTCTATGTGATGAGAGTCAACTTCTGTCAGTTTGGGTCAATGGTTTGGTTTTTAGCTCTATTTTGTGTCATGTTTCTGTGCTGCTTCTCAATGTTCTGTGTTCAGACTGGGTCTGTGCAGATGGGTGACCATGAATCTCTGGTGGAAATGTATTAGCTGTAGATAAGGCCTTTGGTTTCATCACCTAAGTGGTACCTAATTGCAAATAAACATCTTTGTAGATTAGCTGTAACTTCATTGATTTTCAAGCGTCAATTTGCTACCTTTTTCCTGTTAAAACAATGGGAAATGGGCGTATTTCAAGAGATAATGTGGTTCCAAAGCTGAGGAAGGGCCCAGAAACTAGGACTCATTTGTTCTGGGTCTAGTCTTACAAATGCTTAGTCAAGTGAAAAGACAGAGTGAGGACAAGGAACTGCCAGCACAAATGAGTCCTATTTGGTCGATAGGACTCAGCAGGACCAGACTTTGCTTACAACACAGAAACAGTGATTTCTGTGCCACTTGGTAGATGATTGTGCCAGATGTGTCTGACTCATTGCATCCATGAGATTGTAATGCACTCATATTACCACTGGCAGGCAGAGATGTGGATCAGACCAGGAGTCTTCCTCTTTGTGGACTCCAGAAACTCTGCACAGCAGAGATTAAACTGGGCTCTATTTTCTGACATCTTTGACTTCTTGATAATTCCCATATATAAAACAAAGTCAGTGTGACTGTATGGTACAGGCAGCACTTGGATTGAAGAGATCCAGACTGTAATCAGAAATCAGTTGCTTTTTCTCTTAATGTTGTTACCAGTGTCAGCTAAAAGCTTGGCTGATGTTGGCAATAGTCAACCTGTTTTCCATCTGAGCAACTGAAATTTCTGAAATATATTTTGGTACTAAATCAATTGTCTTTCAAATTTCACCTATTGCAGTCAGATACCAATGTATGTTCAGTTTACTGGAGAGATTCATTTAAAACCAAGGTTTCTTAGGATGTGCAGTCAACTAGGACCAGTTCTAGTAAGTGTATTTGCTTTCTTCTGCAGCTTGTATAGCTCGTTATGGATTAATCAGAGCAGTTATGTCTGTGTGCAGTGTAATGTTTTTGAGTACCATATTTAAGGATGCTCTTGAATTCAGAGACCCCTCAGCATTCTGTTTAAGCAGCGGGTATGCTGCTTTAAGATTTGCTTTGCTTTTCTTTCTAAAATCTGGAGAGAGATTTAGCAGAGTGACAAATGTGTGGCCTGGATAACTGCACTGAAGAAACTGAAGGCTGTTCCCAACTCTTCTGTGTTGTACAGGGTCACAAGGGGACAAGTGGTGCCGTGTCACGTTGGAGCCTA
The DNA here is from genome assembly GCA_032466535.1 of Forpus xanthops. Taxonomy (NCBI): domain Eukaryota; kingdom Metazoa; phylum Chordata; class Aves; order Psittaciformes; family Psittacidae; genus Forpus; species Forpus xanthops. The sequence continues at coordinate 56,065 of JASSUY010041255.1, forward strand.
ATGCTGCAACTTGCATATGACCCATTTGCAATTGCTGACTTACAGAACAGCTTGAGTGACATGACACTTCAGTAAATAAATGGGGCTTCCTTTAGTTGTGAGTGGATTCATTTATCCTGAGTCTTATGCTGCATGAAAGGGCAATATCAATTTTTTGTCTCTTTTTAGGAAGCTCGTTGTAAAGAAAAAATTTGTTTCTCTTATATTTATTAGTTCCAGAAAATTAAGATGTTTTATCTATTTCATCTTTATCTTATAAATAGCCACTTGTCAAAAAATAAAGGGGCCTATATTAATGCCTGTGCAGTTGTAACTGTTGCCTTGTGACTAAAGAGAAGGAGAAATGGTGGCCTAGAGTCCCAGGCTCTTATGTTGAGAACACATTAGCCAAAATGATCAACTCGTGTGAGAAAGCGATCTGATGGTGTCTGGGAAGGCTGATCTTGTGGGCTGTGAACTGGTCTGCTGTTTCTGGGGTACATGTGCGTTTCTTGGGGTAGCATCACTCGGAGATTCCTCATAGGAAGGGAATAAAATAGTCTATGTTTAAAAGTTTCATCTTCCTGTTGAGCCATGGGTTCTTTGGAGTGAGGAAAGACCTGCCAGGAGAAGTCTCTGGCTGTATTATACATGCTCCTGTTTATCTCTTTCATCTAAAAGACCAGCAGCAAAATGCCACAGGCTACAGAAGCAGGAGGCACTGAGCTGCAGCTCGAGTCAATGAAGTGAGGGAAGGCTGCTACTGCTGCTGCCTGCTGCTCCTGGAGCCATCTCACAGCATGGTGTGGGCTGCAGGAGAAGCATTGCTGGAGGAGGATGCAAAGGTGCAAGGGCTGAAGGAGGAGGCAGTTGTCTGTGGAGGCAGCTGGTGAAAGCATGAGAATGGAGCTAGTTTGGGAGGAATCTGAAAAGTGAGGCACTGCTTTTGATTTAATGTGGGAGAGGGTCATGTAGCTTATGGAATCGATAGAGGATTTTAGGCATAGTGTTCCTTCTGCTAGAGAATGTGCTTTTTCATTCTGAATTTAAAAGATTCCCAATAATGCTTTATGGAATCAGGCTCTGAGCCTTCACAGACTGGGGAAAAAGTCCATGTCTGATTTGAATGCAAACCTATTCAAGCCTTTTCTTCTGCTTTGGAAAAGGAACATGCCTTGCCTTGTTCATAGGGTCCCCTCTCATGGCTCAGACTCTTGCAGACTTTTGTATTAGGAAAAGAAAAGCATTAACTGAAAGTACCAGGTACAGAAAAGTTGACTGATTTTCTTTCCCTTCCATTGGGAAAGCAAAAGACCCAGAGAGAAAACCACTAAAAGCTTTTTATTAAAGTATTTATCTTTCCTATTTTCTAAATAAGATTTTTGGTCACTTTGAACTTTTTTCAACTTTCATTAAAGGTAATAGCATTTTAATGAGAACAAGTTTGTTTCCTTTAAGCCCTGGGGTGAGTCATAGCCCTACTGTCTATGGAGAGGCAGTACATGATGGGGTTTTGCAGCAGCTCTTAGCAGAAGAGAGAAGGCAACACCTGTGTTATCTGTGCATATGGACTCATCTGAATGAGTGTGAACTCCCTACTTCTCTTCCAGCCTGCCTTCCCCCCATGGTATTTTAATGCAGCATTGCACATGAGAGAGGAGAAGGCAGAATAAACACATCACATTTCCCATGTGTTGGAGTCTGCTGGAGACACAAGTATTGCTGTGTTGAGATGAAGTCTTTACCAAGGGTGAATGCTATAATGGGGTTTAAATCCAAGAAGGTGCTTGCTCAGCCATAACTGCTCTGCTGTGGTGTGGATTCTCTTGGCAGTACCTTGGGGACAAATCTGGTGACTTGAAAAACAGCAGATGCTTTGGACCTATTTGGTCATACAATGGGACTCTAGAGAAGACTGCTGCCCTCTGCTATCTGCGCTCCCTCTGCAAAGCTCATGTGGTTTTCCACAGCCAGCTGAGGGTGAGTTTTGCAAGGGTAGCAATGACGCATCTGAAGAGGCGTGCAGCAGTTGTTGGTCTCCTGAGGCAGAAAAGTTCAGTTCTAACAGAAGGGATGCTTTTTTCTACATTAGATGCTTTCTGGTTCCTGAGTCAATAGCTCAATTCAGTTGTGCTGGCCAAAACTCCCTTTGGTCCTAATCAGATCCCATCCCTTTGTCAGAGTATAGGACTTTTCCAGGGTGTGCTTTGTTTGCAGGTGGAGTTTTGGACTATATGGTTCTATGTTCTTTACTTTGACAAAATACAAGAATCTTAAATACATGTGCCTGTAATCAGATTGTATTTTACATTTTCTTCAGGAAAGTCTTAATCTTGTTTGGTATCAACTCTTCTCTCATGTCCCTGTGTTCTAAAAATTAGCAGATGTGTACAGAAGGGGAATGATGCTAAAAGATCTTTTCACTTCTATTGTAAGATCTCTAAGAACACTGATAAGGAAAAAATCACAGTACTCTTTGAAACTCTTCCAAGTAAAGAGGTGTTAGGACCCCTGTAGATGTATTCTTCGCTTACTGGTTTTGACAAAAGAAAATTCCACCTGAATCTTTTCTTAAATAAGCCCTTTTTAAGACTCAATGGTCCAACTTCCTCCCTTTCTTGACTCCTCTTCCTCCCAACACTTCTTTAATAATGGCTTTTTGCACAGGGTGCCTTAGGGGATTTTAAGAAAGCTGGTGCAGGTGTGGAAGTAAATAAGCCAGCTCCTCCAGTTCTTACTATTATTACTTTGAGTTTGTCAAAAGAAAGAAAAAGACTGTATTCTTGTATTAAGATATTTTCATACATGAGACTCGTCTCTTTTTCTCAGCACTGACAGCTTGTTATCTGTGTGAATTTGTTTTCATCTTGGCCTTAAATGCATGAATACATACTGCAAGTGGGGTGCATGGGAAAGCATGAGCACATTCACAGCTGTGATTTCTTTTGTCGTCAAAGGCTAGCTAACCTCTCCCTGACTCAAACCACTGGCCAGGCAGCCCCTCCTGGCAGGGTGGCTCTTCAGCCTGCAGGATGGACGGTTAGCGGACAGTTCAATGGAGATCTATAAAATCTTGAGTGGCCTTGAGAAAGTAAATGAGAATTGATTGGTCCCTGTCTCTTCCAATACAAGAACTAGAGATTCAAATTAAATTAGCTGAAGTTAGGTTCAAAACAACTTTGTGTCCTGTGCTCTGTGGCATTCTGTCGTGAGAGCCTGAGGGCATTGAAAGTTCACATGGGCTCAACATGAGATGGTAGAGAATGCGTGTAAGACATGGACTGAGGCAAAGGTATCACCTATTAGAAAATCCTGGAGATGAAATAAACAGAAATGTGAAAGTATTCTGGGAAATACTACTACACATTTATCTTATCTTATATCCTGTTGTGGGCATCTGCTGTTAGCCATTATTGAAGACAGATGCTGGGAGGAGGTAGGTCTTTGTTTTGACTCAATGCAGCTTTTCTAGTGGGAGAATAAAAAGTTGAGCATTTATCAGCAGTAGCCTGAGCTCAAATCCCAGTTTCTGCTCTTCGCACTTGTATGATTAGATCAGTTCTGAGGAAGAATAAGAGGACACTGCACAAGCTTGTGCAAGGGACATCTTCGACCTGTCTTAAGAAAAAGCTGTGCACTAAGCTTGGCTGTTGAGAGTCTGCCAGGACTAAAGCAGCAGAATCCTCTGGGTCTTGGATGTAATGAATGGCTGAGATGTTTCAAAGATTTCCCACTGCCAGGGTGTGGAGAAGGGAGTTAAACACTTGAATGAAACAAACAGTAAAATCTCAGGTGGATATTAATTGAATGGAGCCGTTGAATGGCTTCAATGGACTAGCCAAGCAGGGTAAAATCCTCAGAGACAGCCAGGTGTTTCTTGCACGTGTTCTCTGCTTTTCCTGTGCTGGAGGCATTTTTTTCTATCTGCCACACAGAGGAAAGGATCTGGGATGGGAAAACATTCAACAAATTGCAGAATCAGATAAGTGCGGTGAACACAAAACCACAGCAGCTCCCTTGGCATGGAGCCAGCTTATCCCTATGCTGCCTGATCAGTCAGGCACAAGTGTAATAGACAGTTTGAAAAGGAGAGTTAGTTAAGAGTAATGTAGGGCAGTTCAGCCTCTGTTTGGATTCATGTTGGTGGTCCTCTCCTCTGCTGCACGGTCTCCAGTTCAGCCAGGCAGGGTGTAAGAGCAAATGCTTCTGCTCACCCAGAACAGCAGCCTAAGAGGAACAAGAGGAAAGGTAGAGCTAGTGTTGGAATGTAAATACTGTTGAAAATGAAACAAACTGTTTCAGAGGATGCTGAAGCATCTGCTGGGTTTCCTGGTGTTGGATTTTGCTGCTTCTATTAGATAAGTGAGTTGTAAGAAGCTTGAGCATTTGCCCCAGCTTTTCTTTGACAACATTAAAGTTTCTACTTCCCTGTTGATATTTAGAAGCTGATAACAAAGCTGCTCTCTGCAACTGGAATTCCTCCTGTGCACCTCTGTGCCCAGCAGGAATTACTTTGGTTAGGACCATGTGTGCCAAAACTCTTTAATAGCAGAGCCTGGAAAAGTGTGTCCTTGGATGCTCTGGGTTTAAGATAGGAAAGGCAGCAGAACACAGCACAGACTCTGCTGCACAAATTGTTTTTTCAAGCTAGTACCTGTTCACAGCAGCAAAAGTGTAGGTGGAAATATTGACCTTTGCCTCCTTTTGAGCGCAAGTATTGTTGCTACTGGCATTGATTTGCGTCATGTTCTGGAAAAATTGTGTGAAGTGGTGGTGCTTCTTGCTGAATTATAATGAACAAGCAAAGCAGCCCTTGTGATAGCCTAGGAGAAGGGTTTGAATGAAGTGGCAGCCAGCTCTTCTGTGGCCTTCACAAATCTGTAGAAAGCAGCTCCAAGAAACCAGATCACTTGGTTGGCTGCTTTCCTTTGATGCTTTTACAGACTTGGCTGTGACAATGGAAAGTAAAATCAGACACTTTAAACCAGAATCCTCTTTTTGGGGGGTGGGGGGGTGGAATCCTGCATACTCACAGCTCTGCTAGTTTCCTTATTGCTGGTATGTACAGGAATCCAAGTTCTGCAGAGAGACAAAGGGGTGAACACTTGGGAATAGGGTAAATTCTACTAAAAAAAAAAAAACAAACCTGTTGCATCCTGCCCCAAATATGTTTTTTGTTGTTTGTTTTTGTTTGTTTTTTTTGTTTGTTTGTTGTTTTTTTTGTTTTGTTTGTTTGTTGGGTTTTTGTTCTGTTTGTTTGGTTTTTTCTGTTTGTTTGTTTGGTTTTGGTGGAGGGGTGAGGGGAAGGGTGAAAGTTGTGGTGAAATAGTGTTGAAGAAAGGGCTGGTATTGGACAGCATTCCACAGAATGGTGGATCAGCCATCGCTGATTAACTCTCCATAGTGAAAGTGAGAGTAAGCGTCCCTTTGTACCTTGGAGAAAGGACTTTCCATCTGCAACATTCTCCCACCCCTCAGAGTTAATGAAGGGAGCAGGAGGGCCTCTGAGAACTGGGTCACAGTGGCAGCTCCAGCACAGTGCAGCTCAATTAAGTGAAGGAAAATGAGCAAGAAGGCAGGACCCCTTCGCGTCCAGCCAGGAAAGCAGCTGCGCTGGAGCAAGCAGATGAAGCTGCATTTCTATCTGTTCTATCTAGCTGCCTCTTGATGTTCCCAAAGACTGGAAGACACAACCTCCACTACCAAGGATAGCCTTGTAAGCTGTTCTGCTTCTGAAGCTCTCATTTTAAGATCGACTAGCTACATTTCCTGTCTGTAAAGCACACTTGCTTGGCTCCAGTATTCCTCACATGGCCAACAGCCCTACTTTTAGGCTCTGCAATTGTCTTGTAAGAAATCTGTTGCTGGGCTGATGTGGGTCAGCATGGCTTGGGCCATGTTTTCCTTGGCTTCTTTAACATTACCATCTTGAGCCTGTCAGGGAAAAAAAAACAACCCAAACAAACCCTAAAAAATCCCATAGAGCTCTGTCAACCCAGAACAAGGGAGAACTGCTTGCAGACTGGGAATGTAAGATGAGTGACAAAATTTGCTTCTAACAATTTAGGTGGGAGTGGATTGAATATAAACCCTACTGGGGCATCTGGACCCAGATCCAATTTTCCTAACAGCACAGGCCCAGACAAAATTGCAGTCTTTATGTGGACACAGTGCTTTTTAAAGCTGATTTTCATTCAGTCAGTTCTCTGTGTCTCAGAATGATGTGAAGGTCTTCCTCCTACCTCAGCCACTGTTGGCAGGGGGACTTGGAGCATGGCAGCTGGATAGAAGCACTTAGGAAACGTGCTTTGGCGCTCTGTTACTGCTCCTCTGCTAATTGCACAAGAGCTGCACAGGCCTCTGGTTTGCATTGACTAATTAGCTGAGTAATGCAATCTCCTTTTAAATGTTCTTTCTCTTCTAGATCAAGAATGAGACATATATTGATTAAATGACTTGCCCAAGGTCACACAGCGAATGACTCATTGGCAGAGGCAGGAGTTAACACCCGGTGTCATTAAATTCCTGCTTCCCAGACCCCATGGCCTCTTATATCTAAGTGCTTTTCTCCTTCCTCTCCTGGCTCTTTTGCCTCTTGCCCTCTGCAGGATTTGTTATACATGTGATTTCCAAGGTGACAATATCTGACCACTGCCAAGAAAATGAGACATCTGCCCTTTGCTGCAGACTTCTATTGACACACTAGGAAGCTAAAGTTCCTTTTTTTCCTTATTTTTTTGAAACACTTTACCATGTTCTGCCTGAGCTGGTGTGGTACCAGATCTCCTCAGCTCCCATGCCTCCAGCACTGCACATGACGGTGTTAGCCTGTCCTCTAGTATTATTTTTCTAGAATTATTTTATGGCTTTTTTTTTTCTAGAAGCATCTTTGCGGCAGTTTCTGAAGTGGGAATGCTCTGCCTTGTACTCACTGTTGGTAGAACAGCATCATCAGTTGCAGAAACATCTGTGGGTGGGTTTTATAAATCCCACTTCAGTCCTGAGCAAGGTGTAACACAGAATCATAGAATGGTTTGGGTTAGGAAGGACCTTAAGCTCATCTAGTTCCACCCCCCCTGGCCATGGGCAGGGACACCTCATCTGTTGTGATCAATATTTTAGAGTAAGCCTTGTTTGATAAAAAGTTTCAGTAAAGCCTTTAGTGAATAGCCAGATAATTCACAGGGATGGCTCTAATCCCTTTAAGCTTCTTGTGTTTGAACCTAAGGAGAAAATTCGGAACACTTCTATAGAGAGGCACTGTAGCCAGCTGGACTGTGTTTCTTAAAAGCTTCTGTACTGGGAGTGAAGTACCTTCAGGTTTTGAATGGCTCCTCAGGTATGGTGAAGTCAAACCTGGCAAAAACAAAAATGGTCTCTTATAGTTTGCGATTTTTGGCTGGTAAATGCTAGCAGTGAGGAAACAATACCTTTTAGCTTTAAAATCTGCAGAGATGGAACAATTGGTCGTTAGGTGATGCCACGAGGGTTAAGGCAAAGAAACGTTGCTGTCTCGTCTGGAGCACAAGGGGTATTTGTGCGCAGGGCTCCCGCGGCTGCCAGCCCGTCCTGGACACGGTATAGCTGCGGACTGCCGGCCCGGCTCACGCACCTGCCCGCGTACAGGGGCGGGGACCCGGCACTGCCCCTGCCCGCTCTGGGCGCGTTGGCGGCCCCGGGCCGAGGCACCGTGCGCGGCGCTGTACCGGGGCCC
>JASSUY010041259.1:0-14527 GCA_032466535.1 Forpus xanthops
CTTCCAGTATCTGAAGGGGGCTATAGGGATGCTGGGGAGGGACTCTTCATGAGGGACTGCAGTGATAGGACAAGGGGGAATGAGTCAAACTTAAACAGGGGAAATTTAGATTGGATATAAGAAGGAATTTCTTTACTGTAAGGGTGGTGAGGCACTGGAATGGGCTGTGCAGGGAAGTTGTGAATGCTCCATCCTGGGCAGTGTCCAAGGCCAGGTTGGACAGGGCCTTGGGGGACACAGTTTAGTGTAAGGTGTCCCTGCCTATGGCAGGGGGGTTGGAATTGAATGATCTTAAGATCCTTTCCGACCCAAACTATTCTATGATTCTATGTTTCTATGTTAACCTTTTAATTCTTCTATGTGCTATGGCAGTCAGAGATAGAAGGATTGGTTTCCATACTGCATCAGGCACTACACACAGGTTCCCACAGGTACCCATCAGGTGAAGCAGCACATGGAAGACCCGATTCTGGCTGAGGCTGCATCAGGTAAACTGCAAAATGAGGCTGAGGACAGGGAGAGAAACCTCACCCCTCCCCAGTGCACAGACATCCCTCACCCAGTCTGCCTATGTGGTGTTCCTACCTCATTAGGTATAATTGAAGCTGTTGGCTAGAGTATGTGGTGGCTGGGACACAGCTGTGAGAGCTGCTTTCAAATCAGTGCCACCGACAAGCAGGGGGAGATGGTAAAAATAACACTTGCTTTGAGAACCGTGATATACTTACAAGCTGCTAAGGAGGAGGCTGAGTCTGACGTGCTGCCCCACTTGAGCATGCATTGGGCTGAAAGAGACAGCAAGATGGAAAACATGAGTCTCTCTGCTGGTGTTACAGACACAAACAGTTGCTGAGCTGTAAATCACATTTGTGAGCACACAACTCTGTGTGCAGGGAGTGCAGACATGGAGATACAGCTTTCTATGAGGTTTGTTCTCTTCATGATGATGGCAGGGAAGAGCAGGACACAGTGTGATGGATGGGGTGTGCGGCAGTGGGAAGGGGTGCTCTGCTCCACAGGCTGCGTCTCCGGGACAGGCTTTATTCAACTGGGAACATGAACAAACCAGAGCTTCAAGAAACAAAATGTACTTGGGGAAGGCTGAGCTAAACATTATGTCAACCTTATTTATATTTGGAGGAACACAGCCCAAAGAGGTTGTTTTCTGTAAACTGGACAGCATATACTCATTTAACAACCCAACACTGGTGTTTCACAGGGATCCAACGGCAGAAAATAGTCCCCAAAGGTCCTGGTCCTACCCTCCTCTCCATACAGGCTGTTGATGTGTAGGGAATGAACTGGAGCAGCTTGAGAAGCCACATAGGTTCCAGTCTGCAGTGAAGCCGAGAGGAGCCAGCTCACTGCAGTCTGACCTGGAGGGGCTTCCTTAACCCTTCAGGTCCAGCATGGTTCTAAGATGCTCACAGAGGATGTAGCAGCATGTTGTAGGCTCCTTAAGGATGGGCAGGATCCAGAGGGCTCCCAAGCACCAGTGAATAGTCAATGGAGCCCTGACCTTTCCTCGCTTTAACAGCATTTGGGCTGTTTTAAATCAGAACAGTGTTTAAACAACACGACCCTGAAGGCTCTGTCAGAGCAGTGCAAACAGTTCCTGCAGGAAAGCCAGCACGACCTCCCATCCCCAGTGACTTCCATAGGGAATCCTGCACCAAGGACCAGTGCCTTCCTCTTCAGCCTGCCTGCTGATCAGTAGGTCATGGTCCTCTGAGACCATCAGTCTTTGCTAAAGCATGAGGAAACCAGAGGGGGAGCTGAGCTGGTCCAAGAGGCTCAGTGACACCGGGACCCTCTCCAGACTTCCACTGCTTAAGCCCAGCAGATAAGCAGGAGGAAATACGTCAAGGAGAGCTACGAGGATCAGCCAAGACCTTGCACACGTGTATGAGGTTGTTTGCATAGGAAGCGGGGGCACTGCACAGGGACAAGAGCTTTCAGCCCATCATACGTGAGCAGGGAACATCCTTGATAAAAATAGGCACCGCACAGTTGGTAACAGCAGGGAAAAGCACAATCCTGGCTTTTCACATGCAGTCCTGGCCTACCTGCTATTATTGTCTGGATTCCAGTAATGAACCCGGAGCCAGATTCTGGGGTGATTTATTCCCTGCTCAGTATAATTCCACTTATTAAGTGCAGTAACTGAGTCATTGCAGCATTTGGCCCAGTTCTTTATATTTGGACATTCATTTTATGTTTCTAATCATGCCCTGTGAAATGTTGATTCTCCAGCCTAGGAAAATAACCATTTTCTCTAGCAGGACCAACATGGCATTTGGAAAGGAACCATATGCTGGCACCCAACTTCTGCTTTATTTAGATATGTTCTGGAGGTGGTGCTGATGTTCACTTTAAGATCAGTCTCTAAGTGCCTACACAGGAATTAAGCACAGGGTAGGAGATAAAGCTGATGTCCACAGGGACATGGAAGGACAAGGACAGAAATCTTTGCTTTCTGCTTATAAAAGCTGAATTTCCAGGAAAATGAAAGCAATCAAACCAGTCCAGATGTACACAAGAGTTCACGCCCTGCGTATGGCATCACTGCAGGGCAGAGAAGGAAGGCTTCTCACCTCAGCCCACCTATGATTGTGTGCTACCAGCTGGGTGTCTCAGTGCAACAAGACCTGGAGGAGCTTGCCTTGCTCCCAACAGAATTGCTCTTAACACAGTGTTTGTCCAGCAAACACCATGGCCTTGAACACCTCCCTCTACGGCAGGTATCAATAATGCTCTCAGAGGGACCACCCCAGGGCTAGAGATCTGGAGCAGTGTGGGGAATGGGCTGGTGCCCCGCCATAGAATAACAGAATCCCAGATTGGTTTAGGTTGGAAGGGACCTTAAAGCTCATCCAGTCCCATCCCCTGCCACAGGCAGGGACACCTTCCACTAGAGCAGGTTGCTCCAAGCCCCATCCAACCTGGCCTTGAACACTGCCAGGGATGGGGCAGCCACAGCTTCTCTGGGCACTCTGTGCCAGCGCCTCAGCACCCTCACAGGGAAGAACTTCCTCGTTGGATGAAACCTGAACTTCCCCTGTTCCCTTGTCCTATTGCTACAGTTCCTGATGAAGGGTCCCTCTCCAGCATCCTTGTAGCCTCCTTCAGACACTGGAAGCTGCTCTGAGTTCTCCACACAGCTTCTCTTCTCCAGAGAATGGCCATGAGGATCATCCCCCTGCCAAGAGCTGCCTGGGGAGCATTGGCAGGAGATCAGCACCCCTGACCTGCCCTTGCTGTGCCCAGATAGGCATCTCTTGTGTCCCACATGGGATGGACAGGGCTTTGCCAGCACAGCTTTTTGTCCCCTGTCCTCATGCAATCATTACTGCTCCACATAAACCTTTCTCCTAGGAACTCCCCTAATAGCACTTGGAGCACGCTAATCTCTTTGGCATCCACAACATCCTTTGACAGTGAATTGTGTGTTTTAGTTATTCATTGCACAAGAGAAGTATTTCCTTTAGTCTGTCCTGAACCTGCTGTCCAGTAACTTACACACTGCTCCAGCTCTTGTATTGTCAGAAGGTCCTCACTGATCTCCTCAAACTATTCATGAATTCCTGTATCTTCTCCTATCTGCCTTCTTGCTCCCAACCCAAAAGGCCTCACTCTACTGAATCTCTGCTCAATAGCAGGAAACAGAGGTACCTTTTTGGATTAAACAACTAGACTCAAACAGGACATTCAAGAACCAGAGCATTTTAGACAGTTGCCAGATTAGGACTTTGGGTTTTACTCTTGATTTCTTGCCTAGTAGTTGTCAACATTCTCGTCACTTAATTGCTAAGTAACACGTTGACTTAAGACTATCCAAATGACTCCAGCATCTCTTTCACCATCAGTAACAGCTGCTTTAGAGTATTTCATATTGAATACATAGACAACTGTAAACGGCTTACAGTGTTGCAGGGCATAAACTTGGCTCTTCTGATACTGCCTTATCCTCTTTAAGTGTTCACTTTAGTCCCCATTCAACTAGAGGGACAAAGGCTTCCTATCAAGCTTGCTTCCCGGTTTATAGCAGAAGCTTTGAGCCTTTTACAAACCATTCTCCAAACTCTTTTCCTAAGCATGTCTTATGATTTCACACTGAACAGCCCAGTATTAATGATCCTTCCTGTTTTCCCCCTTTGGACATGACTTCTCCTTTTTGCACGCTATCTTTTTACTTCTACCAATATTCTTTAATCTAAAATTTAACCATGCTAGCTATTTTAATTCCCTTTGAAAAGCCTTTCTGGTGGTTAAATTTATCATGGACTCCTAATATTCAGAGCCTAGATATCTGCAAGCCTTTACTATTACCTCCTTGAAGCTAAGGCTTTACTCTAGAGGACATAGGGAGGAAGTTTCACCCTACAGAGCCATGAAATCTGAATACCTGATTACCTCTATTGCAAAGCACCTTCTCGTTGCATCTGTGTGTTCTTTAAGCTAAATCAAGAGCTCCCTGAGGAGCTTTCATTTCACATAAGGCATTGATCTTCTCCTGGTAGACCTACTCAGCCATCAGGTACTTTGGTGTTACTGGTCCTTCCCACTAAGCTCTTGAATGACCATGTTTCGGCTCAGACATGATGCCACCCTCTTCTCTTGGATGCTCACGTGAAGCCCTCTTTCCTCCCTGATCCAGATTCACATCCATGCTGACAAAGTAAGCCCTTTTCTAATGCAGAAACACCATGGGATCCTTGCATAGCAGAAGGAGGAGAGCCACCAGGCTCAGGTCCCCTTGAACAAGGGAATGGGACACCTGAGAAGGCCACATTCAATGTGTAAATACCAATCACAGAATGGTTTGTGTTGGAAAGGACCTCAGAGTCCATCCAGTTCCAACACCTTGGCACGGGCAGGAATGCCTCATCTGAATAAATCCAAGTCCTCTCCATTCACCAACCAAACACATCCTCCTTGGCTCCAAAGCAATAGATCTCCACCTACAGGGAACAGCAAACCAAGCCTCAGCAATTCCCAGTTCTCCTACAGGGAAACTGAGGTGTAGAGGCAAGCAGCTTGCTTAGGGCCATGCAGTGCACCAATAGAAGGGTCAATAACAGTGTTCTCTCCCTAGCTCTCCATCCTCCCCTGTAAGCACAAGACGATTCTCTGTGCCAAAATACGCAGTAAATTAAGTAACTAAAATGGGAAGTTCAGGTTAGATATGAAAGCCAAACATATCCTGGGCTGCATCAAAAGGAGTTTGACCAGCAGGTCAAAGAATGTGATCCTGCCCCTCTACTCTGCTCTTATGAGACCTCACTTGGAGTATTGAGTGCAGTTCTGGTGTCCTCCACATAAAAAGGACATAGAACTGTTGGAACAAGTGCAGAGGAGGGCCATGAGGATGATCAGGGGACTGGAGCACCTCCTGTATGAAGATAGGATGAGAAACTTGGGGATGTTCAGCCTGGAGGAGAGAAGGCTGCGGGGAGACCTCATAGCAGTCTTCTAGTATCTGAATGGGGGCTATAGGGATGCTGGATATGAACTCTTCATGAGGGACTGTAGTGAGAGGACAAGGGGTAACGGGTTCAAACTGAAGCAGGGGAAGTTTAGATTGGATCTGAGGAAGAAATTCTTTACTGTGCGGGTGGTGAGGCACTGGAATGGGTTGTCCAGGGAAGTTGTGAATGCTCCATCGCTGGCGGTGTTCAAGGCCAGGTTGGACATAGCCTTGGGTGACATGGTTTAGTGTGAGGTGTCCCTTCCCATGGCAGGGGGGTTGGAACTAGATGATCTTAAGGTCCTTTCCAACCCAAACCGTTCTATGATTCTGTAAATCCCAGGAATCCCAACTGCCACCAGCCCTGCTCTGAGTCCCAGAGCATCTTTGCATCTAAAGCTAAGCCAAAATCTCAGCAATCCTGCCACCTCTCCTGCTTTGCCTGCTTGCTCCATCTGCATGGTAAAAATACATCCAGGAGTAAACACACTCATAGACACAGTCATAAAAATAATAACTCCTAAAGCTCTCAGATTGGTTATTTTGGGTTGATTTTTCTGGGAAAAGGAGGGGCCGGTTGATAACCCTGACTGTATTTTGGGAAACCAACAAAAATACCCCATAAAAATGTCAATATGCTTCAGAACTAGAAAAAAAACAGGCAAAACTTCATGCTGTTGGATCCCAAATGTGCATGAACTCAGGGGTGCTACTAATGGATGCTGATTAAAGTCAGGCTCTTGTTTGCCTCCTTAGGCAGGAGGGCCCCATCCCATTTCTCTCTGAGGCTGGGTATTTTTGTCTTCTTTTTTTCTTTCTTGCCTGCCTCTTCCCTTTCCCCGCACCATTTGGTTCTGCTCCAGCAGCTCCATTCCCAAATAACTTGGCTTTAGCTGCCTCCCTGCAAAGGGACAAGGCTGTGCCCTTCCAGGTTTCGCTGCTTCTGCATCTTTCCATCCCTTCCAAAACCTGACCATCTATCCTGCCTCCAAGGAGCAGAGCACCTCAGAGCTGTGCAAGTCACTGTGATACCACACCCGCAGCAATGTGGAGGCCCCTGCATGGATTCCCATGATAAATGCCAGCTATATAGAGTTGAAATGCATCCAATTTATCTTAACAGCAATTGTTTAAAAGTAAGCAGAAATGATAACCTGTGTTCCTGATGCTGCTTTGCTTCTGTTTGCTTTAACATAAGGAATAGTGGAAAAACCATGTTACCTCCCTGAATTTCCCCTGAATTAGAGGCTGCTGTGAAAAGAGACTGAAATGGATCTTTAATGACCACGACCAAGACCTCCAAATACTTCTCAAAGGGAAAACACCGACTTGCCAGAACCCCAAGATTCAAAGTGACAAGTACATAAACATCCTTTGCATGGTTCTGTGCTAGCCAAGGGCTGTTTCACAAGTAAGCTGTGTTCTCTCCCTTCTCGCCAATCGCCTTCCCTCCTGCCCAAGAAAGGTAATTTTCTTCATGAGGAAGGGAAAAAAAGAGAGAGAAATAAGATCTTCCACAACAACAGCGTTTTAAATCGAGCCAAGAAATCAAAGCTCCCCTTTCGCCTGTTCCTAATAAATAGCTGCAACGTCCTCAATGCAAACATTTCCAGACAAAGAATCTCTGTTCAAGACAGTTGTAAATTATTGTGGTAGATCTTGTCTGGTTTCAAATCAGAACTTGGTTTGGTTTCAAAGGAAGTCTTCTATAGTCTTGTGTCAGTATGGACTCACAGAGGAGGTGAAGGAAAGCCCCTTCCCCTCCTGCTCAGCTCCCCAAGGCTCCCCCCACTGCCACCACTGGCTCCTGCTCCATAGAATCATAGTGAGGGCTGGAAAGGACCTTAAGAACATGAGTGCTCAAGGAGAAAATCCAGATCAGCTCCAGAGTGGAGCTGGGGCAAAGCCAGTCGGGCACCAGCAGAGCCAACATCAGGATCTGACCCTATTCTATTTATAACACACCATGACATTTGCTAGGCAGCAGTCACAAGTGCTTAATTACCAAGTTCACACCCTTAATAGCCTAAAAGTTGACACGTTTAATAATGCTCTGGCACAAGGAACTGTTCCTGGTTACGCAGGAATTATTTCCTTCTCCCCTGGGACCAGTCAAACTGATTGCACTGTCAATTAAATACTCGGAGGTGCTTTGCTCTACAGCCAAGAGCTGGGCCATTCTGTCAGCAGCACTCAGTATCAACCAGACAGACCAGGCACAGGGACACACACGTACATGTGATGCAATGCTGTTTGGGAATTAATTCATTCCCATAATTAATTATCCCAAGTTCAACCACCCAACTTGGGTGGCTACTCAAGCGGAAGTGAAAGACCACGTATCACTGCTTGGTGAAGCACTGGCAAGCTCCCTGCTCTGTCTGGCCTCCTATTGCAGGAGAAGGGGACCTCTCCTTGCTTGTGTGATTCATGATTATTTCCTTCTCAGAGGAGCGGTTTCTTGGCACTGCTGTTGCTTTGGAGGATAGATAACGACTGTGTGGTGTTTCTTACCCAGTATCCTGCAGTCATTCCACTGTGCTCCTCCAGGATCAGACCCACAGCACTGGTGAGCATCAGAAGACATCGCCATTAACCAGCTCCTAAAGGTGTTCCCAGGATCCCAGCACAGAAACCTGCAGGAATTACAAGCACATCCTTGTATTTGTTCCTGATAATAGTTCCACTACCAAGTGTCCCCATTGAGTCACTGGGAACCCAGGGGTGAGAGAAGTTATCCAGCAGCAGCCACAGTGGACACACAGTGAGGAGAGGGGTCTGTCCTCAGAAAACAAAGGGAAAAGAAGGCAGAAAAAGCTTGCCCATAATTTGCAGAGAGAGGATTTGGGGTTTTCCTGGTGCCAGGAGAGCAATCATGCTGCACCATTTTGACCCTCTCTGTGCTGGTCAGGCCAGCGCAGGGTGCAGAGGTTCAGATCTACCACACCAGCATGAGCAGCTTCACACTAACACAGCATCTCAAAACGAGAACAGGAGGAAGATGCTGAGTGGTTTGAAGGGGACTGGACCCAAACCAGGAATAAAATGAAAGAATTGCCTTCAAGCTCAAGCTTTTACTCACCCACTGAGTGCTCCTCTCACTGCAGAGGATGATTTACACATGAAGCAATATGAGGCTAAAATGCACCTCCCATTAAAGATGAATTCTGTGTGGTCTGGAGCAATGGGGCTAAAGACACCCCTGGGTGCACTTCCCTGCCCTGAGACCCATCCTGCATTTGGATCCCAGCTCCATCCTATGCAGATACAAAGGGTTTGTGTCACTGCCCTGCTGAGCATCACCCTGAGTGGCACCTGCTGGATGCTTTTAAGCTGTGAAAATTGCTGAAGGGAAATGAACAACCCACATCTCAAGCCAGTAGTGGGTGACAGACTGAAACCTCTTTGGTGTATATCACTAACCTCAGTACAGTGAATATAATAGGTCTTCCAGGATAGGTATCCATGATGCTAAAAACCACTGCAAGACAAACCTTCAAAATGAGCAGCACAGGAAGACTGGACAGGAGGTTTACTTCACCAAGGCCTCTCCAGGACAGAGCTGAACCACTCTGACTTTTCACCCTTCTGCCTCTACCATAGCTGCTCTGAAGATAAATGCTAGCCTATCTTTAGCCTTGGCATCTGCCCTGTTATTGCCTTTGAGATGGAGAAATGTTAACAAAGAACAGTTGAAGAGAGACTTATTTATTCAGCCTGACCACTGGAATATGGCTTTTCCTCAAATGTTCTGCGACAACAGATCCTCAAACCCGCTTTGTCCTCTGTGTTAACATCCACGTTTGTCTCTTGAAACAGAAAAGGGAACCAGGCTATTTTCCACCTTCCAGGAAGCATATCCCTGATGCTTTGGCTGGTGCAGCGCGGCCTCCTGCACCTCCTGCATGGGGTAGGAAGGGTGATGGTAAATGACCTGCTATGATTTAATTCCAGCTGCTAACAGGAGTGATGAGCAGTGAAGATTGTGTGCTCACAGCCTCTTGACACTACCACACACTTTGTGTATCAGGGGGATCCAGAGCAGAGCTGAATGCAAGCTGAAAAGGAGCCTGAAAGCTGCGGTACAGGGAAGATGCTACACGAACTTTGGTTATCTCACTGAGCTCATTTCCCACTGTGTACAGTACCCATTTAGGCTATAGAGCTCCCATAGATACTTCCAACCCTTTCACGAACCCTGGACTCCCAGTATTGTAACAGCATGAGGAATTGGTTGAGGGAAATTAGCCCTGCTGCTGGGAAGTGATTGGTTTTGATGGAGTTTGGTTTGGCTGAAAGCTGCTCTGGAGGTCAGGTTGCTTTGTACCGGATGGTGATTATGTATGTGCGGTGTCTGCACAGCAGCCAGCAGGGTCTGACAGCAAAGGGAAACAAGCTGTTCCCGCTGCATGCAGGGGGACAGGCAGAGCACTTAGGAGTATTTAAATGCTTGTTTTACAAGGAGGTCAGGTCAGAGCCCAGACCTGTTTCCTTGCCTGCTGAACTGCACGCATGATCCTGGTCCTGGAGCTCAGCTAGCTCTGCTGCTGCAAGGGGGGGGGTTTAAAACTCCTCCTGTGCTTGCAAGAGTTGGTGAAGGACCTGTCCAAAACCAAGTGTGTGCGTCCCTCCTCCTGATTTTCTTCAGATTTAAGCTACAGACAGGCTTGGAGCAGGAGCCACCATCGGGCTGCACTTCGGTACTCCAGCAGGTCCACGTCCTTGGATGCCCTGACTGAGCATCCTGGTCTCCATCAACATCATGGTCATCTCTTTCCTCTGCCCCAGCCTTATCTCCCCCGATCAGCTCACAGGATGCCGTTGGTCCCTACTGATCATGTGGTTGCACCAGGGTGTAAGAAAAGCTGTAGCTCCCCAGGAAATCTTAGAGATACCAGTTAGTGAGAGGCCACAGCTCTCTATCAGCTAATTCCTAACACTGGGAAGTTTTGGCTGCCAGGGGCTTGCCTGGAGGAAGATGTTCTCCTCTGGGATTACTCTGTAAGCACAGCAGTATTTGAAGAGAATGGAGAAAACACAGAGAACACATTCCCAGGCTGGGAAATTGCCTTTCATTCTGTAGAGAGCTTCAGATGCTCCTCAGCACACACACCACAGACTCTCTTACAAAACCTTACATGCACATACACACGTGCACCCCACACACTACTTCACTCCTACACCACACCAAAACACCCTTCCTTTTCCATAGAGTACCATTTGCTCTAGTAAATAAAACTGCATTCTATCCAACTACAAACCATGCCTGCAGCACTTAACAGTTTACAGGTCAGAAAAGACAAGAGAAGAGACAAAACCAGCTTGGATAAGAACAGAATACACACTAGGGAATGCACGAGGCTTGCCCAGTTACATAAAATTCTCAACACAATCAGTTATAAACACTCCTGAAAAGTCCATTCAGATCCCAAACCAGCAAATAAAAGTTGCCTAAACCCAGTCTAACTTGTTTCTTGTCTCATTAAACTTCTACCTGTCAGTACAGGCTGTAAAACCCCTCCAAGCAGCATCCTCGAGGAAAGCATCACTGGTCCTGCACTAGCTACCAGCAGCCTTTAACTCTCAAAGGGCTAAAGGGAACTGAGAGAGGACAGTCAGATCCCCAAAATAAGGACGGTCGAATACGTACTGTGCAAATATATCAGATTTTATTACTTTTATGGAAATAATAACACATTCAGGTAGAAACATATTAAATTAATGCAGTCAACAGTTTAAATGCAAAAATAAATATAAAGTCCAGCAGCCCAATGCATCTAAAACAGCTCATTTCTTCTAATGAATAGAAAAGATTTCTCTTTTTTTTTTTTTGTCTTTTAAACGGAGAGTTTCATACAATCGAATAGAAACGAAGGTACAAGCGCTTTCTTAGAAAACATCCCGACCCGGCTGCCCGCCTCCGGGGCTCTCTGCAGCCCAGTCCTGGCCGGGCCGGGTCCCACCGAGCCGGGCAACCCTCAGAGAGCCGAGTCCGAGTCGCTGGAGTCGAGGCTGTTGCGGAGACGGCAGCTGCCGAGGCGGTCCCGCTGCAGGCTGAGGTTCTGGGTGCTTCTCCGCAGGCACTCCAGCGACTGCAGGAAGGACTTCTTGGCCTTCTCCTCCTCCATGGGGGACACTCCTTCCTCCTCCACCTCCTGGATCTCGTCGAAAGTCACCGGCTGCGTCTTGAAGCGCGATTGCCGCGGCCGCCGCAGCTTTCCCTTGGGGTTCTTAGCGGGGCGGGCGGGCGGTGGGAACTCCTCGGACACGCACACGAAGTGCGGCATCACCGCCTGGTAGCTGGAGCAGATGCCCATCAGCTCGGACGGCTTCGCGGCCATCCTGCCGCCCGCGGGAGCGTCCGCCGCGGGGACCGGGGCCGGCGGAGCGGGACGCGGAGCTTCGGCCGTACCGGGCACCGAGGCTCCGGCCGGCGGGGAACGGGGCAGCGCGGGGAGGAACAGCGCGGAGAAGCGCGGAGAGGTGCGGGGCTCTCCGGAGAGGCGCGGGTAGGCGCTGATCGGCGCGGGGCGGTACCGTGCGGAGCGGTGCGGATCGGAGCTGTGCGGTACGGCGCGGAGTGGAGCTTGGAGAGGAGCGAAGCAGAGCTTGGAGCGGAGTGGTGCGGTGAGACGCGGTGCGGAGCGGACCGGAGAGCGGACCGGAGAGCGGACCGGAGAGCGGACCGGAGAGCGGACCGGAGAGCGGACCGGAGAGCGGACCGGAGCTTCCCTCCTTCCCCAGCGGGTCCGCGGCTGCTGCTGCCGCCGCCGGCTCCTCAGCACCGTTATATATCCCGGCGCTGCCCCCGCGGGAGCATGCTCAGACGGCAGCGGGCCCCGATCGCAGGCTGCGGGCTCTTACCTTCCGCCTGACGTCTCCCCGGCACCGCTGTCACCGCCCCCGGTCCCCCCCCGCCAGCCCCGTCACCTCGGTGTGGGAAGGGGAAAGGCAGGGACCAGGACCAAGCCTCCTGCGGGGGGTTCATCCTCGGTCCCGTCGCCCCTTCCCGGCCCCTCTCCTCACTCCGAGGCTCCCCTCACAGCCGACTCCATCCCGAAGGAACCCCCGCAGTGCCCCGGGGAGCATCGAGTGCGTTACCGGGGCCTCACTACATCCCCGAGAATCCCAGCTTCCCACCTCCCACCTCTCAGCTTGTTCTATCAATACCATGATTTCTCTGGTAAAGGAATACTGACAGCCTTGGCACATCAGCTTTCAGCAGGGATCCCTACTGTTGGAATAAAGCAGGTAAAGGAAACCACGAGGCAAGTCCGAATCTGAACACCCCAAGAGCCAGACTTCAACTACAGGGATCCCAAGGGACAGCCCCAGACAAGAAACCAGCAGCAACAGAGGGTTAAGCAGGACACTGGGATCCCACTCCCAATTCTGCCACCTCTTATATATTTTAAACACCTTCAGCACAACTCCATGCTCTTCCTTTCGGAAGGAGCCCTAACATTTTCCATTCCCCTGTGAGCTCTGAAATACTTCCATGGAATGATGCAAAATCGGATCCTCAGAGGGAAAGCGGCATGCAAGTATTAGTGAGCTGAAACAAAAGCTTGCAAATTAGTGCCGGCTGGGACCACGCTCTAAAGCTGTGTGTGCCAAGGAGTGTCAGTGATGGAAAAACCCAACGGCCTAAGAAAAACATACGATAGGGATAGGAAAGGAGCTAGAAGGAAGTGGAGTAGAAAAGCATGAGGGAGGAAGTGCCTGAAATGATTAGTCTGTCCCCTCTACAGGGCTAATGTTAGACTATTCCCACAAAGGCATTCTCCAGGGTAGCTTCACCCACTCAGGGATATTTTTGAAGCTTGGTTAGGAACTGGGAGGGAAGCAGAGGCTTAGCAACAGCATCAGGAATCCTGGTCTGTGCTGGAGAGGGGATAGGAATGCGAGCTCAGGGCCCTGAGCAGTCAGTTCTTGGTGTGAACTCAATAGAGGTACCTGGGGCACATCAAGCACCAGTTGGTAAATCAGCCCCCAGAGAGATCTGAGCTTACCATGGTCCTGCACTCCAGCCAGCACGTCTGCCATGGGCTCCAGGTTACTGCACTTTGCCACAGGACAAGTTCTTGGTGTGGAGGCAGAGCAGTGAGGCTTCCATCTATCACACACATCCTGTGCCACAGTCCAGCAGCAAGGAAGGGACTTGTTTTGAGGAGTTCACCACCAGGAAGTCTCAGCTTTGTCTTTGGGTAAGACCTGGGACTGGTCCCTCTGCATTTCAAACTGCTTTAGCAGTGGTGATACTTCAGGACCTGCATTGGAAACAAACCATTATCATTACAGCCCTGGCTCAAACAGGGTAAAACAAAGCAGGAAACATGGATTTGGGAGAGGAGGACCAGGGGCACTCACTAGCGTGTTTCTAGAAGCCTGGCTGCTTTGCCTCTTGCCAGGGTTAAGAGAAACAGAGCCATGGCTTTATGAAGCACCTGGCTGCAATCTCTTGGTTTCTTGGCTTCCCAAGGCAGCTTTAGAGCCAGGGTCAGCTTGAAGCCTTTTTATTGGGAGAGACAATTAGCTTAATAAGGGAACAATTTTCTTTTTGGTCAAATTGAATCATTCCAGCTTGGAGAGGGATGTGTCTTTTTGCAGTTGATTTTAATGGCTAAATTTAGCCCAAAAGGCCTTGCTGCAGTACGATTTTCTCTTCAAGAGTCCCATTTACAACAGTTTTTTTCTTCACAACTTGGTTCTGCTGCAGGACAAGGGACAAAGTGTGTTTCCTCTGCACAGCCCTCCAAGGTGAGCCTGCAGAACAGTTTGGAGGACTCCATCCGGCAACAAGCTCTGGGCTGACACAGGAGCCTTGTTCTGGCAGTGGAGAAACCATCTTACATTCACATTGAGGGAGGGGATTTGTCCTCTTCTACTCTGCTCTTGTGAGACCCCATCTGGAGCCCTGCATCCAGCTCTGGGGCAACAAGACAAAAGGGATGTGGAGCTGTTGGAGCGAGTCCAGGGGAGACCACAGAGATGCTGCAAGGGATGGAGCAGCTCTGCTCTGGAGCCAGGCTGAGAGAGCTGGAGAAGAGAAGGCTCCTT
>JASSUY010041260.1:0-35185 GCA_032466535.1 Forpus xanthops
AGTGATGGAGCGTTCACAACTTCCCTGGGCAACCCATTCCAGTGCCTCACCACCCTTACAGTAAAGAATTTCTTCCTTTTATCCAATCTATCCTTCCCCTGTTTAAGTTTGAACCCGTTACCATCCAAATAAGAAAAAAAACCATTTTAATTAAAACCTAAAATGTGTTTTCCTGTTTGTAGGTGTTTATTTGTTCAGAATATTAAATCCAGGATAATCCTTTGAGGCATTTGCAGAGGAATGACTACAGAAGCCAGAGGCTCTGATTCGTCGGGAAGTTATGTCTGAATTACTTCAGATTATCCCATATTTCACTTATAAAATGTATGGAGAGGAGAAATCACCCAGAGAAGTGTGGTAAATGAGCCTGTTTTTCCAGTATCCAAGGGCAAATGTTGGTCCTTGTCGAGGCACACAACAGAAAAGAACTGTTGGGACACAGGAATTGGGGGCAATTTAAGCCTTTGTTTATGTAAAATAGAGGTTTCATAGAATAATAAAACATTTTGAGTTGGAACTGACCTTAAAAATCATCTAATTCTAACCCCTCTCTAGATCAGGTTGCTCAAAGCCCCATCCAACCTGGCCTTGAGCACTTCCAGGAATTGGGATTTGTGTGTATGTTTTGCAAACTCCAAGCGGAAATGATAAACTGTTACAACAGTGATTTATTTAGTGAGAGGCCTGAAGTGACTCATTTTTTAAGTCCCTCACTTGTCACTGCTGGTCCTGCTTTGGTTCCTGCTGGAGGAAGGCAGCCAGAAGGAAGGTAAGAAGGCTCTGGGTCTGCCCATCACAAAGTATCTTTTAGTGCCCCTTTCGTAAGAGTTTCTGCACTTAGGATTGATTTCCAAAGGCAACAGAAGCTTGGTCTCCCCTTGTGCTCCCTTTTCCTTTGAGAAAAGCTTTCTGGCTTTCCTCCCAGGGCTTAGTGTGACACAGAAACTCAGATGCCATGGGGAGAAACCATCTCCTGATTTCATGTGCTGACGTACCCTTGGGCCATGCTCTCTCCACTTTGGCTGCCAGTCTACATAATCCTCAACAATGCCAGTAATTTACCTATTGTACATTTTAACTTTTCTGGCACAATTATTTTTCTCATAGTTTACAATACATATTTTATTTTGATGACCTTTACGAGTGAAATAAAATACTATTTATGCTTTTGAAGTCCTACTCACAGCTCAAGTTTTTGTACAAAGCTGGCCTAAGATCAACTTGCCTCTAAAAACTCCCTGTCCTCTCTCCCAAAGGAAACTATGTTTTATGAAGCTTGACATATGTGCTATAAACTTCTTCATAGATTACATTGTCATAAGGATCTTCATTCCCAGAACATGGTGAAGAAAACAAATGTGAAGTCTTTCCTTGGCTTTGACATGGCTATCAAAGGCTACTATTGTTTACTGAATGTTTAAATGCAACACAGCCTACAAAGTAAGAAGGGCAAATATGGGTAATGATAGGCAGCCTTGATAATTATATGGAAGTTAGTACAGGATGGTATGCTAGATTCACCTGACAGTGTATCCATTTACAAAATATAATGTCCCTGTGGAACAAATCAGGATTGTTAGGCTCAATTGCTAGTTAGAATAACAACAATATTAGTTCTCTAGAGTGGGTCTGGAGGTAAAATGCTTCATTTTGGACAGCAGCTGCTAACTAAGCGAGGTCAGAGTTAAAAACTATGCCTTATTTCTAGCACAGAAGCCATTGCTCTTAAGAAGGGCCTTTGTGTCAGTAAGTTTATAAGCATACAATTATAAATAGAGATACATTATTATAATCCAGAGCACCAAGATCAGAATATTGACTCAAATCACTGTTTAAGTGGTGCATGGTATGCCAAAGCACAGGTAGTCCTGTTCTTGGAGGGACGAATTTTGTGCTCAGCAGCAGTAACTTTAACCACCATCGTAGCGGAAACATAGGAATATTGGCTTGGGCATGGTATTGTCACTTCTTCTTTTCACAGTACCAAGGGCTCTATCTTTCAGAAGGCAAAACCCTTGTCCTGATCCAAGACTTACCTTCATTCACATACTGTAAATTAAACTTATGAACAGGGACAACAAATGTCACTGAAAATGATGTCACAGATTTCAGTTGTGCATCTCTGGATGTAGTTTACCTCAGACTCAGTGTTGAGCAATACTATTCTGCTCTTTGCATAATGAAGTCCTAAAATAATTAGGGAAGCTCCCACTGACATGGTCATATCTCGTTAATATAAAAGCCTTTTTTTTCCCCTTATTACTTTCTTTTTTACACTTAAAGAAGCCTTACAAACTTGTATGTTCTATAAAGGTGGATAAAATTAAACTATTTGGCTGGTATTTTAGAGAACATTTTCTACAGTTCAAAAACCTGTAATTCCGCATCCAACTATCCAAAAATGTCTTAAATTACCTTGTACTTCACTTGCCTGTGAAAAGGCAAACCAATTCCTGGGTTAGCTGACGTGTTAAAAAGGGGCTTCAGATAAACATCGTCTGGGGCAACGAAACAGCGAGTAGTGGGCAATTCAGAGTCCTTGCTTTATTTTTCATTTTGGCATTCCTTGTCTTTCTACTGCATGTTGGTAGTACAGACACAGTGTGAAATAAAGGCCACATGAGGCACCATTTGAATAGCACAAGGATAATGAACTAGATAGATACTAGGAGTGTCATATTCAAACCACATAGATGCATGCATAAAAAGATGATTCAGTACAAAAGAACAGTGCTAGGAATCTTGTAATAAAATGAAGAATTCAAGATAAATTTTTAATTAACTAAAAGAGGACTTTCTGTACTGACCTTTAGTGAAATATGAGCATTCCCAATGTTTATTATTCTGGTTCAGATCCAACAAAAGATTTAAGCACATACTTATTTTTGAGCACTTGATTTAATCCCCACCACTATCTCCTTCTCCCAGTGTAAACCACAAAAAGACATAAAATTGATGCTGCTCATTTCTGTGAAATTTAAGGCCAGGCTGCAGCTGCTCTACAAAATGTAGAAGCTCAAAAATAAAACATTATAAACAAGTGTCATGCAAGGCAATGTTGAGCACAAATGCCTGTTAACAGCAAATTCATGCACACTATAAGTTAATACAATGGCCATGTTCTGTATACAATTACCATGTTCTGTAAAAGCCTGCAATACTGCTCTAACATCAAAGATACTGATATGAATTATAGGCACCGCTATCTTTTACCTGTGTTTTCCAAGCTACTGCAAGGCCATGCAGCTTATGATGTTTCAAAACACAGGAACAAACTACATGAGAGGGTTGTGTCAAAATTTCCACACTGACAGTTCTCTTTCCCTCAAGATTTTCCAGTTTCTGGCAAAACATTTGGTGGCCAAGAGCAGAAGCATTTTGGGGCAGAGAAAAAGCAGTCCTATGCAACCTGGATCATATCTCTCTGGCAAGAGATATGACCACTGTGATCGAGTTCCTGGGCTGTTCACTGTCATATGTGAAACCAGCTCTTCTGCTTTTAGTGACTGAGGTGAAAGAAACATAAAAGATTCCACATTTAATTCTGCTAATGATTCATACTTAAACTCAGGTTGACAGTTAATCTAAGAATCACAGCAGCAAAATCAAGGGAACTAAATCTATTTCTGGTTAAATTCTCTGGGCTTTAGGGCAGTGTTCCAGTTCTGGGCTTTGGTTTGCTTAACCCAACAAAATACACAAAGAAATACTGTCACAGACACCATAAAATGGCATAAGGACAGTGATGGATTGAAAGAGGGGCTTATTTCCTTCCTCACCTCCATGGATTTCACTTTCATTTTGAACCCTTGAACTTTTTTCTATCTTCCTTGATCCTTCTTTCCCTCTTTTTCCCATCTTCCCCAGTGTCCTCAGCATGGGTTTAAAGCTGCATTTAATGCTTCAACAACTCATAATCAGATGTAAAGAAAACAAGGGCTGGGGGTGGAAACAGGATAGAAAAGAACAGATCAGAGTAAAACAGAATAGGGCAGAGCAGAACAGAACAGAGCAGAATAGAACAGAACAAGAATGGGAGTAGGAATAGTTCAGTTGGAAGGGACATATGACGATCACCTAATCTAACTGCCTGACTACTTCAGGGCTGGTAAAAAGTTAATGCATGTTATATGTGGAATAGTATCACACAGTCTAGTTTAGGTTCCTGGTCTCCTTAAACTTCCTCAGTAGCTAGTGAAGAAAGGACTGCTGTGCCAAAGCAGGGGTCAGAGAACAGGGGTCTAAAAACCCTCCCTTAGGTGGGGAGAATATTTCCTTTTGTCAATTATCTCAGGAATCTCTCTCCTACATCAGCTAAATTTCCAAATATATTGAAACATCTCTACCCTTTTAGGAATAAATTAACTCAGTAATAAGGCATCCATTCAAGCTGATATATTCAATATGGCAAATCTGCCCACGTTTAAATTAGAAATAGATATTCTCATCCCAAACTAGTCTTTCTTTGGTTAAAGTTTGCTCCTAAGAATTTCCCCCACTAGGGGCTTGCCTTCATTGACTTCCATGCACAAGTTTTATTCCTCACAGGGCCCTTGAGGCCCACATTTTCCACAGCACTGACATGGTGCACCACAGCAGGGCTTGCTGGAGATCATAGTCACTGCCCCTTCTTGAGGGAACCTAGGTTGGGGGACATGAAGCTGCAATCTCAGGTACCTCATGCAAGATGAATTTCATCAGTGTGAAACTAACAACCCAAGGGCAGCTTGGTGGCCCGACACCCTTCCAATCACTAGGATCGAACCTGGCACACAAGCATCTGGGTTAAAGCTGAATGGAAAGCAGAGACAAAAAAGTCTTTAGCAATAGGTAACTTAGAAGAGAAGCCATTCTCTTCTCATGAACTGTCATGATGTCAACAGAGCTGATGTGCTTTGCACCAGCAGATTATCCCAAAGTTTATTGACCAACTGCCTAAATGCCTTTGGAGTTATAGAGAAACATCTTTACAGGACTGACACAGGCGGAAGAGGCCTTTTGTGCAAGGCACCAATGTCATACATGCAGTCCAAATGCACACATGTGCCATCCCCCTCTCAATGTGTTCTCCACTCCACAGCAAAATATCCCCATGACATCGATCCCCTTGAACTACACTCCTACAATATGTGCAAAGAGATATTGCCCAACTCCTATTTTGTTAACTTGCTTTTTATTCACTAGAACAAATTCAAACCAGGAAAACAGATGCAACAGATGCTCTGTTGTGTCCAGACTGAGTTTGCATTACCTGCTTCTCAGCCAAGGACTGCTGGAGCCCCTCTGATTTTTACTCAGTGAAGAGGATTGCCTTCAGACCACACTATATCCCTTTACTAATGTGTGTGATGCTACTGTCTCTCTTCTGGCTACTTATTGGTGAGATCACCTGGTGAGGCCTCATCACTCAGGGGACATATAGGAATACATGAAAAGAAGTGGCCGCTATTTAGTCCTAGTTCCTACATGGCATCAAAGGAGATGATCAGGGCAGAGAAGTATATCTTTGGTAACAGTTGCCATCTGACACCTGAATATGAATTTTGTTTGTCAGGTCTGTGGGGAAAGCAGCAGGGCTCTGGGCTGGATCCACTCTGTTTCAGAAAGGCTACAGCTGCCCTAGAGGTGTTAACCAAGAAAAATCTCTTGTACATGCTCTATCTGACCCCAAGAGTTCCACATTTACAGGCTCATTTTGAAAAACAAGCCTGATAAGGAGTTTGTCTTTCCTGGTTCCTGAATCTCAATGTGTTGTACCACACAACAGTGATAAATGAAGGAGGTGAACCCTCATTTTAAGAAAGGATGACTATTTTTTGCCTGTCAAGTGGTTTGCAAAGAGCATCTGGCAAATGAGATGCTCTGCAACTATTCCAGTTAACTCCGTGCCATTTAGCAAGTGGTCATGCATGGCCATGGCCCTGACTAGAATTGCTGTGAGTGTCCTTTGTGCTAAATTAATTTCCAGGGTCACATTGAACTTTTAAAGCCCCCCTCCCCTCTCACTCTTCACTATTCACATGGAAGCCAGAGAACAGTTTCTCTATGGCTGTGCAGGCATATTTTCCAGGTGAGAATGGTTGATCCTCATTTGGATATACAAACAAAGGCAACTCAAGGCAAATATGGGTGTCAAGTAAGTCTCCTTAGTTAATAACTGCTTTGAAATGCCTCTACAAACACTCCTGGAGAGACAGCATGTGCTGTTCTGCAACGTGATGCAACACTGATTTGTTGCACCTCAAAACGTCCTCATAGTTGTGTGTAATTGAGTGTGAATAAACAACTGAATCACAGTTTATCAAACATAATTAATCTGAAACAGAGCAGCAGAAATACTCATTTTATCTTGCCTAAGGGCAGATGATATAAATGCAGAGCACCCCAGAATCAAAAAGGTAACTATGCAGATGCTTTGTAGTCTGAATTTTTTATAATGCAAAAATGGCTTTTGTCTCTTACTGTCTATTTTTGAGTGCTCATCACTCAAAATGAGGAGTGATGAGTACTCAATTCAGTGCTGCCTAGATGCTTTGATAAATTGCAATAACTATATTTAGCATATGTTTATTTCATTAAAAAAAAATCCATCTACCTTATGTAATTTGGAGACTAAAGAGAAATCATGGAAAAATACAACACTCATAAATGTCTGCTATGGAAATCTAGACTGTAACTAGTTCTTTGGTCAGAATCCCCAAAAAAGAAGGGGGGCTGGAGAAAGTCATCAAATAGTTAAGAAAAAGAAGATGACAGAACTCAGGTTGCATGATCTGAAGTAGTATGGCGAGTGTACCATGTATATCAATAAACGGACTGTCCTTTTTCCCCACAGAATAAGATTTAGCACAGGCACAAAATAAACAGTGATTTTTTTATTTTTTTTTTCCAGGAATAACCTTATGGGGTGGAGGGAAAAGATCGAGATTCTCTTTGCTGTTTGTCCAAAAGAGGCTGATTTAATCTGTAGGTTACAAGCATACACATCCCCAGCAGTGCCTTGTCTCAGCTAGCAGGATGGGTAGACATCACACCTATTATGAGATTTTCCCACTGAAAATACAGTTGTATGGGGGTTACAGTGCTCCTGTCCCCTGGTGTCCAGGCATTGCTTGGCAACAGCAGCCAGTGAGTGCAGCCTTAATGCCTCCCTCCCACTGCAGAGCAGACAATGCCTAATGGTCTGGTCCAGACCACAGACGAGATTTAGAGATTAACAACCTAAACATATTTAAACTGTTTATATAAGCAGAGGTGCTCTGGCTGTTTTTCTTTACACTAAGAAAGGCACACTGAGCTAGGCTTTTAACATACATTCGAGGATTTGGGCTCCAAGAAGCAGATGTTGAAGGCTGCATATGAAGCGTAAATCATAACTTTGCATTCCAACACAGATTATTTAACCACAATAGACCCTTTGCAGATTCAAGTAATCTCTTGATTTTCAGACTCCTGCATTTTCTAGACATTGTCAATTTTAACTTTTAAAGGCATGAAAATGTTTTGAAAATACTTCCCTTGAAATACCTATATCTCTCCTTAACCAGGCCTTCATTTCTATGCAAATACATCTGTCTTCATAAATTGCCTCAGTGTGGTTTTACCATACGTAATTTTAACACAGTGGAGCTGAGTCTGTGTTCTTTAGTATTTGCTGTTTGAGATCATTTGTGCCCTTGGTCAAAAAAGAGATCAGAAAAAAGGCACTGCTACCAAAGATTCCTCAGATTATCATGGCAAACATACATGAGTCTCTGTAGCCCTCAAGGAAGTAGTCGTTATCCTTAACTTCACATTAGGCCAACTCAAATGACTGGGGACCCATTCACAGCTAGGTCAACAGGAAAGCAGCTTTCAACAGGACACCAAGCCTGAATGTGTGCCCCTGCCTTGAGGGTCATTAAATCTTGCGTTTGAAACACACAAGTAAAAGCTCAAGTAACATTTTCTTTTCATGGCTGCACCCCTGGTTTTGAACCTATGCCATTGAAAGCAGAACCTACCCCCAGGATGATCTGTAAGGAAAGGAATAATTCTGCAAAAACACAGTCAAGCTTGCTGCTGTGGCAATGAATGCTTATCTCAAGCTGCTCACCCAGTGTGTAATGTTTAAAATAAATAAATACTGCAGGGGAGTTGCTGTTAGTACAATTGTTGGGTTGTAGTCTTGTGTCAAGCTTTTTATCATAATAGTACAGCAGGAGTACACTGTTTTTGCACAGTAAGTTTGAGCCAGGGCAAAAAAGTACATAAAGGCTGTTAATGAATAATGGACGCTAAGCATGGGAGTTTTGCAGCGTGGCTTAAGAAGTCAACCCTTTCAAAGAACAGTAATATGTTAGCGCTATTGGAACAAAGCAAAATGTAGAAATGTAATTGCTAGTATCTGGGAATGGCATACGTGCTGTCTGTAGAGAGTGAGAACTGTGCAAATGTGGTGGCAGCCACAGCAGTATCTTGATTGTAGTGATGTGCCTTTGTGTTCTTCCACTTGTGCTGTTCAGCACCAGTAGTGGTGATGATACTACAGTCTGCTCATGAACTATGATATCTTGAATGGCTTTTCTATACTTGAAGACTATTATATAGTCAAGGGGCCAGATCTTCAGCAGGACTCAGGCATGCTGTCATTTCATGGATATGATGGTGTCACACTAGACTGAGATTTATGTTGGTTTATAAGTTAGCAGCAGCAAATGTCTACATCTTAACCTTCCTTAAGGACACAATAGACTAGGAAAAGGAAAGATATTGAGAGGCCCCAAAATGTTGTTGTACAAAGCTCAGAGCAGTTTTTAACTTCATTGAATTGAAGGGAGATGAGGCCATTGGCCTTAATGGGCTGGATCTCTTCCTAAAAAGTGCACCCCAGGTCCCCCAGGACTATCTCTGACAATACCAGTGCATATTAGCAAGAAACGTTGCTTTGCCTAATTTGGGAATTGCCAGATGCCAAGGCAGGCATGTCATTCCAGCACTTAATCCACCTGTAAGTAAATCATTACAAAGAGTTAGAAAAATGAAACACTTACTTGGTCCAAGACCTATGGAAAATGCAGCAACATAAACAAGCAGGCTGACCAGCGAGAGCCATTTCAGGACAACAGGAACTTCCCCACTTTCCATGTGAGAATCTGTTGTGCTTTTGCTTCCTGCAAGGGCAGTCCTGTTCAGTTCTCCTGCCTTGGCAACATCTGGGCTTCTCTGTGCATCAAAAAACAGTCTTTCCAGAGAACCTGTACTAGCAAAGAGGTCCTTGAGGCTACCATTGGTGACACCAGTAGGGTTTCCTGGTCTCTGGTGGAATAAATCCTCTGGAGACTGGCTTCTGCAGATGTGGGTGAAATTCATATTTATGTTACGGTTCACTAAACCCATTGTGACCAAAGATACTGCCATAACAGAAGATCCAATACAGAGAAAAGTTTTGCTTCCAACTTGATCCACAAAAGCTATGGTTGGGACTGTGCTGACCACTTTAACTACTCCAACTCCAGCAGAAGCCAAGCTGGCAGCTTCATTGCTCTGGAACCCAACTGACTTCAAAACAGTTGATGCATAAAATAAAATGTTGGGCTGCCCAGTTGTTTGCACAAAAAAGACCAGGGTGAGTCCTACCAACATTCGAGCCCTCATGTTGTTTTTTGAACGAAACAGGTCCAAGAAACTATACTGATCTTCATCTTTCAGGGAAGACTTGACTGCACTGAGTTCATTAGTAGCATCTGATGTTTCCCGTAACCTCTCCAGTACTTTTCTCGCAGCTTCTTCATTGTTTTTCATTACAAGAAACCGAGGACTTGGAGGAAGGAAATACATGGCAATAGCTTGCACAGCACCTAATGGAATCACAAGGCCAAACATATACTTCCAGCCATGAGATACACGGGCAAAAGCATAATTTGAAATATAGGCAAAGAGAATGCCCATCACTATCATGAGTTCATTTAATGATACGAGGAGGCCTCTTCTGTGCTTTGGGGCGATCTCAGCAATATACACACATGTTGCAATTGACGATAATGATATGGAAATACCTATGGCAATCCGTCCCACAATAAGTAGCCCGTATGATTCATAGGGCAGTATAATCAGACTCCCCAACGCAAGTAAAGAAGATGCAATAATAATAGCAAGTCTCCTTCCAAATCGGTCTATCAGGAATCCACCCACAAGGGATGCAAGTAAGGCCCCAAAAAGCAGGGAACTCACAACGATTTCCTGTTCTTTGCAAGAGAGTGCTAATACACTGCTCATTTGAAGAAGAGCTCCAGAGATAACGCCCATCTCATAACCCATCAGAAGTCCACTCACAGCAGCAACAGCAGAAGATAAAAACGTAAATGTTCCACAGCCTGAAATTGGAGAAAAAAACACATCAAATTGAAAGTGTGACTTCTGCAACGTTCTGACAACTAATAGTAACTTTATATTTGGATTGATATACCAGTCCAAAAAATCTTTAATAATTTTTAGGTGAAGTAGTTAGGTGACATAAATAATATTTTGGGGAAATAAATAATAATTGTTTTATGGTTTTGGATTTCTTCTCTTCCTGATCAGAAGTCAGTAAGATTTTGAACAGGCCCTAAATATTAACACTTCTCTCTCTGAGTAACGCTGTAAAAAGCATCACTGGAAGTACAATCTTTTCTTAAGAAAACAGTTTTTGCCTTTGAGATGTTCTCAGTGTTTTGCCTGTACTGAATTGAGAAAGTCTTGTTCACCTAACTAGTGTACCATGGGCAAGGAAAACAAAAACTTCCAAGTGAAATTGCTTCAACCCTGACTTGAATAACTAACAAGTTACGCTGTTCCTACCACTTACCAATTCTTTTGATTCACCTGAGGATACCATAAAGGCTGCTGGCACCACTGTTTTTATTTTCCAAAATGGAAACTTATCCATTGAGCACCAGGCTGATTCAGATAGCTGGAGTATTGTAGGGAAACCAGTCTTCGAGGTAGAAATTCAGGAACTTTCTGGGCTTTGTTCGTCACTAGTCTCAGATACTTCAGAATATAAGGATCAAATATTTTGCATAGCTTATGATGGTCACAATGTCAGGAATAAAAAACAGATGGTGAAAGCTAAAACCAAGTGGAGATTATATGCCTTTGAATGTCCACTTTAAAACAAACTCATTTTATACAACTATGATTCATTGTTTATTTTTACAAGATAGATTTGACTGATCGTATTCTAGTAACTGTGAGGCCTTTTACACCCTAAACCTTGAAGAATATATCAGTTTGTTATCGTTGGTCTTATTCTTTTCCCCAGCATGACTTTCCTCTCATCATGATGTTGGCTGCAGTACAAGTAGGAAAAGAGTAAATTGAGTTCTGATTTTCTGGTTAGTTGGAGAGATAAGGATGTATCTGAGGAGAGGTAGCTTTTGCAGCATAACTGAGTCAGTCTTTCAGTTAATTCTTCTGCAACAAGCTGGAAAGTGGTGTATGGACTAATTGAAAATGATACATATACTTTGTTTATTTTTAGCTTATTTTTCTAAGGCATTAAGGTTCTTTGATCACACTGACTGCCTGGAGTTCCTTGCCAATAACTTTTGAGCACATTGGCAAGGATCAGTCTCATTTGACAGGGGGTATTACATTTCTAAAGCAAATCATGAAATGAAAGAAGGGCAGCCTTAGCAGTACATATGCATCATCAAAATAAAAAGGGCCAGAGCCCAAGCCCAGACCCTGGCATGTGGCCACATATCCTACTAAATTGCTGTCATGGTCCCTGGCATGTTTGTGCTCCAAGCCAACTCTTACTCTCCTAACAATTCCTGGAGGCAGTTCAGCTCAAGGTATGAGCCTGCTATCACACCCTACAGCCACTCCTCAGAAGGCTGAGTCATTTTGGAGGGTAGTAGAGTATACTGTGTGAATATAAACTGTGCCTCCAGGGTCAGGGGATATTAATAGGACCATTAAGTCTATTAAGATAAGTATCACCTATTAGTCCTCTACATGGCTCTTCCTTCCTTTCCTGTAAGTCTGGCAGAAGCCAAGTAGCAACAGCAGGAGCTAGTGAGTGCACCCTGCTCTGCTCAGCCTACTCTGCCTCTGGGCTTGGGCGACTGAAAATACAGAAATAGACAGGATATGGTAAAAAAACACATGGTTTTGTCATGATGGGCCCTAAAAGCATGGGGGAAATTGGATATTGTGAGAAGACTTTCATAAGATGGGGTTGGATGGTAGATTTATCATGATGGAGGTAGGAAAGCTTGAAGAAAATGTCAGAAACAATATTTTTTTATATACTGTTGTTGTCCATGCCTGTATTATGTCTAAAACTTCTTTCATATCTGTAGTATCCAAGATCATTGCACTTACTTTAAGCAGAGGTTAGTGAATGGGCCAGGTTAGGACAAGATCCTGCTGTACTTCCTTCGTACACTGAACAGCACTGAACAGTACTTCAGTGGAAGTACTAAGGACTCCAG
Source organism: Forpus xanthops (assembly GCA_032466535.1). Lineage (NCBI taxonomy): Eukaryota > Metazoa > Chordata > Aves > Psittaciformes > Psittacidae > Forpus > Forpus xanthops. The sequence goes on from JASSUY010041260.1 coordinate 12,462, forward strand.
CTGTTTTGCGCTTCATGTGCTCCATCCTCCACTGCATGCATGTAGTATACATGTTATCATCACAAAACCTAATTTCTACCTCACCTTTGTACTTTTAACTTGCCTGCTTGCTGTATGTTACTAAATCTGGAAAATACAGCCTTCAATGAATCCTAGCTAGAAATCAGGGCTGGTAATGACAGAGTTGTGCTGAGTTAATGAGCTTGGGTATCAGAAGCTACACTGCTAATCTGATCATAGTATCACAGTGCTCTGCTCAGACTACTGCTCAGTGCTGATATTTGTGTCGTCTTGGATAGCTCTGTATTTTACATCATTGAGCCATGTAAATTTAACCTGAGATTTTGCCTTAATTTATACATTATAAAGCCAAAAGAGACCATTGTGCTCATCCCGTTTGACACTTATGAACAGCACATAACCCTTCAGACTCATTTAAATGATATTTTAGTTGAACTGGGCCATTTAAAATATTCAGCTTTGATATAAAAATTGCTAGTGGTTGAAAGCAAACGATTTTAAGTCATTATTTGCCCCAGTGACTAATTTCTTTCACTGTAAATTATCTGTAAATTATTTCTAGGCTTAATTTCTGCAACTTCATCGTCCAGCCATCATATAAGATTCTCTGTTTACCTACATTTGGCTGTGTTCACAAATTACAAAATTTAGGCCTGTCATCTAGTCATCCCAAAGACCTCTCTTTGATAAGCTACTTAGCTTGTGAGGCTGTACAAGTTTACCAGTCTCTGAAGTATTCAAAGCCCTTTTCTCTGATTTCTATCCAGATCATTAACTTCTTCAATAAATTGTGAGCTGGACCCAGTGCTCCTCCAGCGGTTGCAGAATGCCAGATAGGAATTTGACAGTTTTCCTGCTCTTGATGGACATTTCCCCCTCTACTCATCCAATGACTGTCACAGCCATGTACATGAGCTCATGTTCTGCTGGTTACCTTACAGAACAACCAGCTCCTTTTCTGACAGGGTTCTTCCCAAGGCACTGCTTTTCTTTTAAATATGACCTACCTTTTTTCACCCTAGAAATGCAAATCTGTTTATGTCTGCATTAAAATACATGGGATGGCTTCAACTTATCTAACTGTGAGAGATCTGCAGCATCTCTACATCTCTTCTGTATCCACTCATGAAAAATGGTCATGTCTAGATATCTGAAGTAGGTCAAATGCCTATTTCTCTCCATTGCCTATACAAGGAATCTGTGTGGCTTGCTCAGATGCAGAAGCCTAAATTTAGCAAAGGGAAACCCCAGCCAGTACTTTCACTTGCAGTCAGGAGGCCAAACCACCCAAATTGCATTCAGCCAGTGGCATATCCCATTGATTAATCACCCACAAATAATACATTATTATTTTCTTCCAGGCAACTGAGAAAAAATGTTAAGCAACAGAGGGACAAAAACTGAGTTTAAGGCTCACCAGCAGAAACACAGCAGCTAGGACGGTGTCTCCTACTGATACTTTGAGGTCTGCCCTGCACAGCTTTTAATTCTTTAAATGTATGACTGCCAGTTTTGTATGGTTCCAGCTTTTGATTCAAAAGGAGAGTGCAAAGTCAAATATCTTGATGGTGTCCACCACCAGCACTGCTCTTTACAATCCAGACTGTGCTTTCCTCAGCCTGTAGTTTTCAGAGCAACCAAGGCAATTATTTATTTCTAATCTGGGAGGCTATACAGGCTGGATGTGGAGCATGGACACTTGGGAAGTTGCTAGGAAAGCATTCAAGCCCATATATTTCTTGTGTCTCCAAGTACAGCAGCTTGAATAATGTCTGAATAATCAACTGGCATCCTTGTTCATGTGTCCAATGACAGATGCACACAGTCATATAGAAATAGAAGAGGGCTGTAACTAAAGCAGACCCCTAAATGAAAAGCAGATTCTGATGTGATGCAGAGGGAGACATGTTGTCTTTCTGCATTAGCAGCAGCAATCTCAGCAGTTAACTTGGTGTCCCTTATTCCTCACAGGCCCTGTTCTGCTGAGAAATACCCTTATACTGCTACGAGGTTTTGTTGTAACTGGTGTACCTAAGACTTGCCTGCTCAGAGCTGTCTGCTGAGTTAAGCCCTGAAACCTCTGCTTGGTTTTCCTTCATGGTCTTCCTCTGGTCAAAATTCCCCCTGACTTCTGTATATGTTTTGCTTTAACATTTCCAGACAAAGCATATCGCAGTAGTTGCACTCACAATCCTTTTAAATATCACTTTCAATTATGTTGTAGGCAGTTCTTAGGCATTCTTTTTTTTTTTTCTTCCCCCCCCAAAAAAAAAAAAATTTATTAAAATTTATATTACTCTCATATTTATGAGCTGCCTGAAAAAATCCATGGCACTGCATCCCAGAGGTATAAAATATTTTAATGATATCTTCCAGAGAAATTTCTCTTTCCGCTTGCAACAGACACCATGGGTAATAAGTGTATGGCTGGTACGTGACAAGTGATTGGAAAGTCTGTTCTTGAGTTTCTGCATGTAAACAAACTGGTTTTTCACAACTGTTACTCACGTCAAAAGCAGCATTACCTGGCAAACAAACTCATATTTAAGAACATTTGCTGGAAGTGTTCATGCTAAGTTCCTGAAAAAGAGACCAAGTAGTAGTACAGCATAGAGTACTGATGATGAGACTGCATAGAGTCAAGTAATAAGGATATGACTTTCTTTTCAAGCACATGTTTGGGAAAATAGAGTCCTTCCAAAGGAAAAGTGTTTGGCGTGTGCCTAAACTTTCTGTGCATTACAGATAAATGAGCTGTACCAGGGAAGATCTACAAGCATGCTGAGCTGGTAAGCACCACTCTTCCCCAATTTCATGTGCAGTAGAGCCATGGGATAGGTGCCCTAGAGCCCTTTGCAGCTCACCTTGACAGTACCACACACCACAGTCCACATTAATCCAGACACTGAGGTTTCATTTGTGTACTTTTTCTTTCCTTTCTCCAAAGAGAACATGCAGTGTGTGTACAGAAGCTAGTGAGATGGAATGGGGTGTTGAGAGGAGAGATTACTTTTTTATGTGACTTGTGCGAACACATCTATTTTGATAGGAGGGGATTTGACAGTCCCTTCCAACATGGTGCATTTTTCTGTTGACTTTGATTTAATTTGAGGTGAAAAATGTCCCAATCTGGGAGGGAGGGAAAGTATTTTCCTGCAAGGTCAAATATATGCTCTTTAAATCCTTGGGGATACTTTGACATATTTAGACATTTGGAAAGTGAAATCAAGCTCTGTCAATCCTTGGTTATTAAGCACAGGTTAGAAAACAGAGTGAGCTGAGTGCATTGCTTAGATATGAATCCACAGCATGGAATCTCCTTTCTTCAAAAGAACAAGGTATCTACATTTATCCATGATAAATCTTAAAACTACAGCAACTCTATCTGAAAATGTAAAGCTGTCTTTAACAACATATTTCTTCTCCATGTGAATGCTGTCTGACATGCAAGAAGTTTGTCATTAAAGGGAAATAGTCTTTACAATTCCCCAAGTTGTCATTAGAGGAGCATTTTGCTAAAGTGCATAGCTTGGAGATCACATGGTTTTGTAGGATAAATACTTAATGGCATGTGTTGGGAATGGCTGCATGATTGAATTATGGTTTTGCTTCTTGTAAAAGATGATCATCCTATTTTCATGCCATCATGATCTTTGCTGCACTGTTACAGTCCCTTTCTGCCTCATCCAGTTCTCTGTTGATCTAATGCCTGAGGTTTCTTTAGAGCCAATAGCTACTTAATAGCTGTGTTTCTCCTTTTAGCTGAGATACATCTGATCTATCTGCTCATCTAGAAGTCTGGCATGGGATCTGAACCAGTTACCCAACAAGACCCTATGGGAAGAAACAAATGGTAGCTTTGGGACAAAGTCATGTTGCAAGCAGAGCTGGAAAATCTCAGAATACATTAAATTTATCCAAAAATAGTGTCAGGCCCATGATCATTTGGCCAATGTGGCTCCTCTCATCCAAGTGTGAAAGGCAAAACCAAAACAGATGTTTTGCAAACTGACTAAAAAAGAATGCAGAAGGAATTGCACATTTTCGCACATCTAAATTGCTGCAGTGGTAGGAAGCATTGTATACTTTGTACAGTATAAGCCCAATTAAAGTATTGTGCAATATTTGAATTTCATGAAAAAAGGTCCTCTGGCACTGATGGAAAGACAGGAAATGCAGACCATGAAAAGACCCACCCTTGACATCTCTCCATCTCTCTTAGCACTCTTTCATGTATTTTCATTATGTCAACAGGCAGCCTGGCACTTGATCACATTGAATAGGATTTGGGGTTTGTTTCATTACTTTCCAATAAGAACCAGCAAGTTCTTTTAATTCTTAGCTAGGCAATTACAAATTCCTCAGGTTGCTGCTTTAATTTCTGAGGATAACACCAAGTGTGTAATTTGCATGTACTCTTCTAGCCATAGCCCTTGTGCTGTAGTAAATTTGCTGTCTATTATAATGACTGCGATTCCCTTTGATAATGCTGTGCTAGACCCAACTGCTTTGCTCCCCCCATGCCCTCAGGTAATGTTAAATATGTCTGCACACCAACTGGCCTTCTGTTCTTGATTGACTTCTGCATCCAGGTATCAGTAGATATTGCTAAACTGATCACTATTACATTCCAGCAAAGCATTCCTGCCTGTGGTATTTGTAAGTTAGCCAGTTCATTCATTTTTAAGTGAACAAAACCTGCTTGGGACATACTGGCTTACAAGTGTACTTTCCTGTTCGGGTACAGCTCTCTTGTGGGTGTGAAATATCATGTTTGTGGGTCATTTTCCCTTTGACCTTATCATCAATGCAAGCGATTCAAGGTGCAAAACCATGTTGTAACTTAAACAAACTGGCTGGGCAGGACAGCAAAGGTGAAGAGCTATGAAATAAAACTTCAGTACTCAAAAGAAGAAAATCTGCAGTTGATTTTTCAGGGTGTCAGCACAGAAACCCTGATTCTTCCTGAAATGCTAGGAGAGAAAAAATAGGAGGGAGTCCCCGTGTCCCCCCCCTGCACTTTCCCCCTGTGTGAGCAGGTGCAGTGCTTTCCTGGCCTCCTTCCACTTCTATGAAAACGGCTGGACTGCTTCCGAGCATGAAAGGGCCAGAGCACTGCTGCTATCTTGGGCACCAGAGGGTTTTCCAACTTTTCAGGTGACCGATCTACGTAAAGGGAAGGCCTCTACACAACAGACACCACACGCACAGACAGTAGGACTGCGGCCTTTTGAGAAAAGTATAGCATAAGGCTTCATTCAAATTTCAAGCTTGCATTTCTCTTCCTTACTCACGTTTTCCCCTCTCTCACTGTTAGACATCCAGAGTCCCGTGCCCTAGGAGGTCCCTTGGCTTTGCGGTGATGCTTTCACAGCCCCAAGCATTAGCTCCATGCTGCTGCTTGCTGACAAACTAACAGCTGGCATTCAGCTCCAGCCACTTTACCTGCTGCAGCCGGGAGCTCATGGAGGTGGCGGCGGCTGCTGCGGTTGTTGCCCCGACTGCTCTCTTCTTCCTCCCCTGCTTTCATCGTCTGGCTCTGCTGGCTGAGGTCCTTCTTGCCCTGCCCAGGTATCATTGCCAGCCCTTCTGCACGTTGGGGCAGAAGCACTTCACAGGGCAGCGGTCCTTCCCTGAACGGAGGGGAAAGCGCAGGTTATTTTCCTCATGGCAACAAGTTGCTGAAGCTGTCTGAAACCGAGTGCAAACCACCAAGTGGTTTGTGAACAACTTTGTTGCTATTTCAGAAGGCTTTGCCCTTTGCCGTGACACAGGCTGTTGCTATTCTTGGGAGCCTATTACAGGCGAGGGGAGGGCCATTTGTCGGAAGTATTGCTTTTGCCTGCTAACAAATAGTTGGAGGCATAAGACGTCTACACGCAACTCGATGCACATTCCTTAGCCATTAGCTTAAAGTCTTTCTTTTCCTCCTTTCTCTGGTGTTCATATGCAGAGGTTTTTAACAGAGAAGGCACACTTAAGGAGAGGTTTTGAAGTTTTTGCTCTGTCAGCTAAAGTTAGGGCGCTGAGCACACACATACAGCGTTGCTTAGTTCTCGTAAACTGAGTCACAGTGAGAAATAGCAGAGAGGAAAGAAAAGCCATGGCAGCCCTCTGCAGTCTGCGATGGCTTTCACGATGTAGATGCACATGCTATTTTACAAGCAAAAGAAAAGTGAGCCACCCTCTTCCCATGAAAATTATTTGTGGAAAAACTGAAACTGTTTCAGTTATATTGAGTCAAAGGCTTGATGCTGGGAGCTGATAGGAACCTCTCCACTCCTGCTGGTTTTGGTGGAAGCAGTGGCCCGAGGCTGCAGCACAGCTACATGGCTGCAGGCAGACTGCCTACAGGGACATCCTGGTCCTTGTGTGAGTCCCCAAGTGCTCTCAATGGACCTGCTGGCCTCAGTGAGGAAAGTTGTCCCAGCTGTCCCTGGTAGGAATTGTTGTTGTACAATTTGGCAGTGCTGCAGGCTCCTTGTTTGTGCTTTTCTCCTCTTTCACTGAGTGCTGTTTTGTCTTGGCTGTTTTTGTTTTAATACACTAATGCCTGCAGATAGCATGGGAGGGACAGCAGAGGCGGAAAGTTGGTAGCTTTTGCAAAAATTCCAGGAAGGAGTATTCCTAAACATGTTTTTCTTAAGTAGAATAAGCACGATACACCCTTTATCAGTGTTTGCTTAACAAGAAGATTTGACAAAGATGCTGCCACTGCCCTGTCTGACACTGCCTCACTGTCAGTGTCAGAAGGTGGAGAGCTAAGGATGCCATGGAGGCACTGGTTCCAGCAGGGAGTTTGGCACTGGCAATGCCTTCAGTGTGCAGTTAAATAAGCCGGCCTACCTCTGCTTTCATATGTACCATATTTTCCATGTAAAATATCCACCTGTCAGGATGATATCAGGGCTGTTAAAAACTGTTTGCCACATCCTCATGGGCTGTGTGCAAAAATTAATGTCAACTTTTAAAGGCATTATTCAAATATTTTGAAAAAAAAAGGCTGTTTAGGTTGGGGAATGAGCTGAATTCTTTTCAAAGATTGAAATCTTTTCAAAGATTGAAATCAGCTATGATAAGATTCCTCAGCTATAATGTGGTGTGTAAACAACCTCCTTTAACACCACACACATCATATAACCCAAAGCTCTGCTCAAGTGCCTGCTGTTTGGAAACTGGGCTAACTCCACAGCTACACATTTGTTCCTACTTCCTAAATATCTTTCTATGTAATGGCCCTAAAGAAGTCAGATAACTGTTGAGACATCGCTTCAGCTTGCTGGGAAGCAAAGCCCATGTGGCCCTGAGGTTCACTCCTCCTGCCTGGGGAGGGCTCACCCAGAGTGAGTGACCCCACTTCCAGCTGAAAATCCAAGAAGAGCTCAGCTCACTCTGCCATTCAATGGCATGTTCAGCTTCATGGAGAATTTACGAGAGGCTCTCCAGACTCCTGGTGAGGTCTGGCAGAAAAGGGGGGATGCTTGTAAGGGGGAATGCCCAGTGGGAACTGAGGCATCCTGAACAGCATGAACTAACTTCCCTATTCTATGCCCTCTTTGCATTAGGGTTATTCAGAGATTCCCAACTGTTAAGTTTTCACACGTGGAGTTATAGAAACTTCCACGTAGAAAATCTGTCCCATCCTTAGGTAATCAGATATACAAGAATTGACTACTTAATTTTACTATTAGCTTTTGCCCTCCCACTGACAAAATAGTGCTTTGCTGAGATAGGGACTGCTGTGTGAAATTACTGAGACAAGCTTGCAGTACAACATTACTGAGACTAGAAGTATCCATCAGCCCTTCTTGCATTTGTGAAGATCTTCTGTATCCTTCCTTTGTCCCCTCATTCCCCCAGTTCTACACAAAAGTAGTTCTGCCAGTCTCTACAAAGACAGTATGGGCAGGCATCTCCACTCCCATCACACTTAGAGTGTCCTTTAGTGGTGAGCTGAACATCAGCTATAGGGTATTACTAATTTTGATGGAAGCAAGAGATGTAATGCACCTGCAGCCCTTTCTGTTCAAACCCCTAAGCTAAATGTAGTCCTCTAACAAAATATACTGATTATGTATAGCTGCTGGCACCTATATACTTTGGGAGAACTTAAAAGCTTCCTGGGAAATGTACCTTGCCTCAATAAGAAGCATGCTACCTCCAGGAGTAAGTAATAAAAAGAAAAGGCTGTTCTTCATTGAGTTCCAAAATCTTCTGATAAACAGATTTGAAGTGATAAATTTTAAGTGAATATGACAATGAGTTTTATTCTTTTTGAATAAGAACCAAAAAAATATTTTAGACAAAAGGAGATTTCTTTTAACTGTGTTTAAAACTGGAGTTCAGTGCTATCTACATTATCCTCAGAAACCAGACCCTAGACTGATTTTTAAATGCTTACCTATTTGCTTACTCAGAAATCCAGTAAGCTAATTTTTTCCTGAAAATAAAGGCCAAATAACCCATTTTTCCTCCCTAGTTCTGCCTTTATTTCATAATAACTATGCCAGCTGCAACACAGCGATGATTTAACTTTGCCTCATGTAGTGACCTCAGGAGGTAACCAGCTTTCATGGATGGTAAAGCGGCCAGTACACAGCATAAACCGTAATGGCAAGGTTAGAAAAATGAAGGAAGGCATTGTTATTCTGGGGACTTGTGTTTGGGCTGCCCAGAGGGCAATTCACCCTTGCCATGCTGAGCTGTGGATGCTGCACAGGTACTGGGGAACTTTCTGAGCTTCAACCTGCTCCCTAAATTACACCCTGTTCTAAAACCACTGTACCACGGTGATAAGGTCTCAGGGAAAAATGTTCCCAGTAAGTGGAAATGTGAAATATTTTATCCTGAGGTCTGCTGCCTGGCATTGCATTGGTTTGAGGGATGTTTTGCAGTGTTATCTGTAGCCAGCTGATAGTCAGAAGTTCAGCAGGTGTGAGAACCTGTTTTTAGCTGAAAAGCTGAGGCACTGATGCTATTGTTAATTGGCATTAACTGGCATCCCAGGAAAGAAAGCGACTGGAAAAAAGCTGGTTACAGCCAGTGAAAGCAAACAGAGAGAGGGAAAGCAAACAGTCTGTTCTGGTTCTGCAGCCAAGGCAATCGTAAAGGGATCTCATGAAATTCAGTGACTGTGAAACCATTGCTGGTGGCCACAGGGTCGTGGTCCCACAACCCTATACCCCCTTGGTTTCCCAGCAGAAATAAACAGGCAAGCAAACAAGCAAAACTCCAGTGCGACAGACATGGATAAGGGGAAAGAAAATGGAGTATGCATTGCTCCTTTTGAATTCTCTGTTCTTTTCCTGCCTTGTTTGTGCATGCTGTTAAAACAACCATTTGGCTCATGCCATGTGCCCAAGGGCAAGAAGTGTCAGTCAGAGCAGGAGCAGAGGGGCTGCCATAGGATATGCAAGGTGGGAAAGGATAACATCCGCTCTGCCCCTCTCACTGCTGCCTGGGAATGGAGTCCTGCCTGAACGTGGGGAGTGAGGTGAAATGTTCCATAAAGCAAGAAATCTCAAACGTTGGTGTAGGCAAACAACTCAATGACACTGCAAATAGTATGATCCCAGACTCCACAACTAAGTTGCCTGAGGCTGTGCAGCAGGTCACACAATTCAGCAGAAAGAAGAGTGGAAAGCCTAAACAGGAGAGAGTCAGGAGACAAGCCAAGAGTACGAGGATAACACAGTCGTGAGGTTCCTCTGCTGGTTTTGTCAATGTGCAGTTGGCAAGGAATCATCTTTCCTGATATTTTCTGTTTTTTGCTTTCAAAAGGGACCAAACACTTTAAAGGCATGATTAGGCTGGAAAAAGAAGATACTCATATTGAATCGCTGAATAAGCTTCCTGGAAAATCTGTGAGGCTGAGGTGGGCATTTCTTCTAAAATCTCTGGTCATGATTGTTATTTGTCTGTGTTTCCAGCAATCTAATAACTTAAATTTGGAACTGTGGAGAGACATGAAAGTTGGCATTAAGCCAACAAATAAGAACGAATTAAGAACTGAAAGGTTTTCTGAGTAAGTTTTCTTAGGCCGTTTTTATCAGCGTTGGAGTAAAAAGGGTATCTTGTTCCCCTGTACGTTTTCTGACTTTCAGAAAGAAGATAGTGGAACTCTCCCAGTTTATTTATTCTAAAATATGGAAGTAAAGATTTTCAGCAAAACTGCAAAGAGGATTTTCTTGCAGTGTCAACTGAAGCTATGTTGCTTGCATCTGTGATAACTGAGCTTTGCTCTGAGAACTAATAGTTCACCATTTACAGAAGAGGTTCATAAGATAGCCAGCATGGGATAATATAAGGGAGGCTGGGAGGATGAGAGACAGAAAGAAAGAGGGAGAGAAAAGAAAAAAAAATAAAGAAGGGATTAAAAATCCCAAGAAAAATGTACCACTTTTTCCAGAAAAAAAAAGTACCAATCTAAAAAAGCACGAGTAGCCTTTCCCATTGGTTTTGATACATTGACACCACACATAAGGGGGGAAATGTGCCAAAATTCTGGTCACAAGACAATGAAAACTAGGTAGAAAAGAGAGCTATGTCAAGAAAGTGAACACTTGAGGATCTGTGAATACAGAAAAGATCATTGTTATTACTGTTGTGGAGCAAGTGAAATGTAATTTAGAAATCAGCTTTGCAATGATGCTTTATATAAATGTAAGGTGAATTTCATAAAATTAATATTTCAGCTATTCTTTTGTGTTATTTTGCAAATGAATAAATACCAAGTAAATGAATGGTACAATCTGATGACAAAGAGAAAATTCATGACAGAGCTGAGAACACAAGTTTCTCCTTTCTGAACTCTGTGATTTCTTATTAAGTCATTCTCTTTCTGTTTTGTTCTTACTCTTTGAAAGGCACTGATTTATAAAAATGTATTTTTATCCAGCTTTAAAGAAATCTTTTCTAAAAAGCTCTTGACCTCTTGACCTATAGAAAAAAATAATAGATGCAATCCAGAGCTCATCACATTTCACAACTCCCTCCAGGGTCTGAAAAACACCTGCTGACTCATTGCACAACTATTTATTCCTGCTGCTCCTCTGCTAGCATCTTCTTTAAAAGTTCTTTTTAAAAGTATAATGTTGCCAGAGTGGCAACTTTAAAAGTTATATTTCGGTAAACACTTTAAATCGAACTGAAGGTAAGAACTGGAGGTTGGAAAGTACAATACAAAAAGAATTCAGCTGAGAAAAAAACAACAAAAACTCAGTTTTACTTCAGGTTTCTACTTTCATGGCAGTGTAGTCTTTTTGTCAAATAAAAGGAGAGGTCTTCCAGCTTCTGGACAACCTGAAGGGCCACTTGTAATAGTTACTGAATAACACATCTGAGGTTTGCCATCATACACTGTTCTTCACTGTTCGCTTCAGATATTTCACACGTACATTTTTATAACAAATCATGGAAACAGCAGCCCCATACATTTGAAATAAAGTTATCAATTTAAAATAATATGGAGAGGCAGTCATAAATGAAAGCCAGAAAGTTTAGTAAAAATGCCTGTACAAATTTTATCCAGTTCACTCTCTTGTGGAAAATGGCAAAACAGATTCTTTGTTCAAGCTGAAATTTTTATGGGCTTGATTTCTTTCTCACCTGATTTTGCCATAACTTTCTGGAAACAGTGGAGAAAATCCAGTATGAACCAGTAAGAGGCGTATCACGGTTGCATTTCAAATGTCTTTATTAGTATCCAGTATACTACTTCATGTGATCAGAGTCACTTCTACCAGCTACTTCACTGACAGAGGCTGAACTTAGGCCTGAAGTCAAAAGAAGCATCTCAGAAAGATGGAAAAGGAGGAACAGTGGGCACAAGGCCCTAATTTTCGGCTTTGTTTCCACCATTAAGTGTGTTGTCACATATATGGTTAAGTGCCTGCCAGTGAACAGTCCCAGGGCAAGGGCTGGGCCTTGAGCAATCTGTTAGAAATGCCACTTACTGCCTGAAATCAGGCACTTTTTAGGAATTTTCAAGCCATGTGCCAAAAATGGAAGCCCTTTAGATCACTTCCCAGTGGAAAAAAAGTTTTGCTGCTTCCCCATGTGATGAATTGTTGAAAATGTATAAGCTGAAAGTCCCTTTGCCTGTTCCAATTAAGGAAAGGGATATACATTTCTAAGAAAAATGTATACTGCTGATATTCTTTTTTTTCTTTTTGATTGTTGCTGGGAAACATTTTCTCCTGCATGGAATATGTCAGTGACACAGGAAATGCAGTCATTTTCACTGTTTTAATCATTTCCACTGAGAAAGTGTTTTGTTTTCTCCTGAAAATCTTGTTGCAAAAATAAACAGCTAAATGTCATTAATGCTCTGCTTCCACTTCTTGCTGGTTTTTGACCACAGCTGTCAATCTGAAAGCAGCTTTACATGTACTTGTTAATGACAAACGTCTGGCTAAAGCTTTCTAATGCTCATCAAAATTTCCAAATCTGAAGCAGGAAATGAAACCAACCTGTAATGCGCAGGTCATTTCATGTTCATTGAGTGGGCACGAAGAAATAAGCAGTGCATAGTCTTGCCATGCATTGAAAGCTTTAAGTCATGAGTTGTCCAGAAAAATTGCTACTTGGGCTTGTTAACGGGTATTAAAGATGGTCTTCAATGGAATGAATATATTCAGAGCTGTCCAGGGGAAATCTAGTCTGAGACCATCATTTCCCTTCACAGCCCTGAGACACTGCAAGCTCAGCAGATTGAGTCATGGGTCTGATATCACGCAGGACAACACAGGAGAGATTGTTTGGGAGGGTTTATGTGCCAGAATGCTTCCCTGCATCTGCATACACCAAAATTCCCACTTTTGAAATTCACGTAGGAGAAATGGTACAGTAGCAATGCTTCAATAGGGAGGCGTCAGTGAGGTTTCCTTTCCCCAGTGCGCCAGCCCACAAGGCAAGGAGGAACTTTGCCCAAGGTACCTGTCACATCTGGCAGAGCTGATTTAGTGATTTCCAGGGGAGAAGCAGACCCTTTCCTGTTTAGGTTGCCAGCATGGTTTTTCTGAAGGTCTTCCCCGAGCTGCTGAGGACTGCAGCCTGCGGGCTGGCGCTGTCTCCCTCCCCACCACTGGCACAGGCAGTCGCAGCCCTATGAGAAGGCAGCTGCAGCCCATCACCGAGATCCCTGCCATCCCAGCATGCCTTCTTGGCTGACTTACTTCTGTGAAACAAGAGCCCTTCGCATCAGGACTTGGACTCTGATGAAGATTACAGAAGTTCTGGTGCACTCATTTGGCTTCTCCATGGCGTGTGCTGCCAGCCTATGAGCAGCTTCATTCAGTAAACACCCTCCTCTCTCCCTTCTCATTCAGATTCAGACTCCATGCTGCTTGGTTTGGCTTAAACCTCTCTGTTTCAGACTAATCGCTGAAGCATTAATTGTTTAAATTTACGCTGATGAAATAGCATTGGCAAAGGCCGAAAAACTGTCAGTGGTACAGCATGTGCTATGTGGGAGATTCATGGTGCCCTGAAGAGCCACCACATTGCTCCTGAGAAGGAATGCCCCAAGAAAAGTATATCTGAAATTAGGTTCGCAGCAAACAGGAGCACACAGTGGTTTAGCTTTCCATTACAGCTTCTAGCTTCAGCAGTCTTGTCAAAGAAGCGTGGGCAAAGCAGTTTTGTAGTTAGCTATTATGAAGTTTAGCTCTTGGCAAGGACTTTCCTACTGTGGACGTAGTCACTAGAAAGTTTTTTGCACATGTGGAGTCAATAGGCAGGAGTTACTGATGTGGCTGAGGTTTATTTTCATGCCACAGAAAGTAATCAGAAACTCCAGAACAGCGCTAGAGTGGCTGCTTCGTTGCAGCTACTTTTATGAGAGCAAGAGAACTTGCTAGTCTCTTCCTGGCTTCTTTAGGAAAGCTGAAGACTCATTTTCCTTCTCCATCACAGAGTGTTCATACCAATCTCACTGACTTTCAGGGAAGCTGGTGAGTGTTGCCACTGCCTTCAACTTCTCCCCTTCCAAACGGGAACTCTGAACATTTCCTCATGCTGCCCCTTCTTCTCAAAATCTTACCCTTTCCTAGGTAGTGACCAATATGCACTCCACCACACAAAGAAAAGTCTCTTATTTCCTGTCTGCGTCTCTCCTGAACCTTCACACCGGCTTTCTGCAGTGGGTGTCTGCCCACTCCTAATGGAAAACTCTGAAATTTCAGTTGTGAACATGCCTTCACATATACACGTATGCTTTCTCACTCCTGGCTCTCTGACCATGTTTTCTCCCTCCCTCAGCCCACCTAAAGGGGCAAAGCAGTTAAAAAACAAGGAGGGAAACTTGGTCCTTCTGTTCCCTGTTGCAGAAAGCCTCAGTTTGCTGCAAGAAATCTGACTTTGAAACAGCTCTCCCTGTGGTTTAGAGTGTTTGGTGACTAACAACATGTTTAGACATATATATCCATATTTATCGTGGTTGGGTTTGGCTCCCCTGCCAATTCTAAAAGTGAATGCACTTGGGCCAGCTCTTGAACTGTTGGACATGTGCCACTGAAATTAGAGGCAATATGTTAGAGCGCCTAATTCCTGCTGTCATGTCTACATAACTCACCCTCTCAGTTCTAAAAACTTGAAAGCCTGAGTTAGTTGATCTTCATTCATAGAAACTCAGGAATAAGAATATTAATGTAAACAGCGCAGCATTCTTTATTTTTAAAGGCCGTGTTTTCTAAACCAGTCTTTTGATTTTCTGAAAGGCATATGAAGTGTTTAACATTTCTTCATCTTGAACATACAAGATGTTAAAATTGAAGAGAGAAGCAATTTTATGACTAGATTTAATCCGTAAGGATTGTGACTGCAGGATAGTTGGAACAGTCCAGCATCTGCACCATTGACAAGGATGGGGCAGCGGTAGGCTCTTAGCTCAGAGACAGTGCTCAGATATGCTGTGCTTTTGCAACACACTGCTGAAATTCAGGTTTGCAATCTGCCATTGACAGTGTCTGAGCATAACCTGAAACCGATTCGTTCACCTGAAACCCTTCCTGGCAAGCAACACCCATGTCAGTGGCAAGCAAGAGAAATGACGGCTTGGAGACACAGCTGTAATCGTGTTCCCCTGTGCTGGTCTTTATCTGTGTCTGCTTGAAGGCGTTGGGAGTTCAGGGCAAGAGCAGAGATGCTTTCTTCAGCAAAATCTTGGCCTCTTCTTTGTCAGATCCTGCTTCCTCCTATATGACAGGTTGCATGGAGCAAGGGGGATTTGGAGGGAGCTACTGGGAGAAAAAGTAGAAGAGCTGTACTGCACTGCATTCGTCTCTATGGTAATTGTAGCTGCCTGGGTGCAATGCATGAGCTTGCACCCAGAGTAGGGTTTAGCAGCCTGCTGGAGCTACACAGGCTGCAATCACAGCAGAACAGCGGCAATTTACTCTTGGATTTGGCATGGCTGCTTTTGGACACTTCTTGCATCATCTCATCCCTCCAGCTCTGTTTCCTGGCGGAGCAAGTTGAGGTTTGAATGCTCTAGGTTGTTGTGACTTCAGAAGAGAGACCTCTAGGCAGCCTGCTGAGCCACAGGGACCAGAATGCAATTCCTGCCTCAGCTGCGTAGTTTTGGGAAAGATAAAGGTGGGAGCAGCTCATGACTGTCTCAGCAGCAGCTTGTGTTGTGCCTCCCCGCTTCAGCCTCCTTAACTGAGCATGGAAAGGAAGCAAACAGCTTCTCTAGTTTAAGCTGAGTTTCCTGATGACAGCACAGATTTCTCTCGATTGCTCTTTACATATATGTGTTCTCCATGTTTGAGTACTTCATAGGTTTATTTCATGCACAAGGTCACATAGAAACACTATTGCAAAGGCAGATACATGGCAGTTGGGAAACCCCAGAAATAGAGTATTCATGCTTCTGTAACTCAGCTCTTTGGTGCATATGCACAATACATTGTTTAACAGCTTTATTGCATAGTTTCTTTTGTACACCCTCATTCACCTTGTTCAGTACACAGTGCAGATAATGTTTATTTAATAAGCATTTGGAGGTCTGTGTTACATCAGAGATCAAACTGCAAAACCACAGGCAGTTCTGCTGCCCTTATAACCTACAGTGCTAGTCAGGATCTTGTTTTTGTTTGGTTTGTTCCAGCCTATGTTCTTAACCTTGGAAATGGAGATAATCCGTTATGGACATACGGTTAACAGTTTCCCAATAAAATGCTGAATTGTACTTGCCTGGTTTTGTCTGGAGTAGAGTTAATTTTTGCTAGTAACTGGTGCAGTGTTGTGTTTTGGCTTCAGTCTGAGAATAATGCTGATAACACACTGATGTTTTAGTTGTTGCTAAGTAGTGTCAAGGACTTTTGAGTTTCCCATGACCTGCCAGCGAGGAGGGGCACAAGAAGTCAGGAGGGAGCACAGCCAGGACAGCTGACCCAAACTAACCAAAGGCATATTCTATACTATAGAATGTCATGCTCAGTATGTAAACTGGGGGAAGTTGACTGAGAGGAGTTCATCACTGCTTCAGGATGGGTTGAGCAACAGTCAAGAGTGTGTTGAGCAAGTGTAAAGTGCATCGCTTGTTTTTTATGTCAGGGTGGTGGTGCTTATTCTTTTCTCTTTCCCTTTATTATAATTACTCTTTCTATTCTTATTATAGTTTTCTTTATTTCAATTATTAAACTATTCTTATCTCAATTCTTTTTGTTTTTTTTTTTTTATTTTCTCTGATTATCTTCCCCATCCCACTTGGTGGAGTGAGCAAGCAGCTGTGTGATACTTAATTGCTGGCTGGGCTTAAATCTCAATGCTACTGTAGTATATAAAAAATTCATAAGCCTGAATTAATCTACCATTATCATTTAGTATGAAAGAAGTCTTAATACATATAAAGACAGCTACCATTGACTTTGTTCACACCTGTGAGTCTTGAATACACCTGAAAATCAAGCTTCAGGATCTCAGGTCATGAAAAGAGAAAAAAATAAGTCTGACAGCATCCTCTGTAGTCCACTTAGTCCATCTTCCTGCCCTAAGAAAAGGTCAGCTATCTCATGCTTTCATGGGTATCCCTATTGTTAATTTGCTGTTGTCTAATCTGTTCTCAAAAATCCCTAAAACCAGAGATTTCGCTGTCTTCTGAGGCAGCACTCTTCCAGTGCCTGATTATGATTATTGTTAGACTGTTGTTTAGACTAAACCCTCTATACAGCAGTAGTCCATCTTTCTTTGCTTTGTTCACAGGGGACAAGAAAAAATGCATATTCCTCAGCTTTTTGAAGATGTTGGACATCAAAAAAAAAAAGTCTTTCAGGGACTACTGCCCCTCGAGTCCTCACTGGCTTGCACCTCTCTTTGGAGAATGCTGCCCTTAATGGCACATGAAACATCAGCAGTGGCTGCAGAGGTGCTGAGTTAGGCAGAAAAAATTGCTCATGCCTCTTTTGTGTTACCTCTTCTGCTCATATGTCCCAGATGTGATCCTCACATTTCTTCATAACATCGCAAGTGTTAATGCCCAAGAATAACTTGGGGTACACTAGAACCCTGGTTCCTTTCCTGCAGAACTATTAGACAGCCCACCAGGTCCCATTTCATAAATCTGTAATAAATTATTCTTACTTGAATGTAGACTTTTGTGACCTTACTAAAGGAATTATTTCCCACATTTTTTCAACTCACTACACTAATCTGTTAGTTTTCTGTCCTCTCATGTACCTGCAGCTCCTCTCCCACCTGGGTGTTGTTTGTGGTCTCCCACACAAATTTAATACACATATCAGCTAATGATGTGAATGACAGAGCAGAAAGAGCAAAAAAAGGGCAGACAGACCAGTGTGGAAGTGACAGCAGATTTTCTTCCAGTTTGAAAAGTATTTGTTAAGTGTTTTAAATGAATAAAAGTTGAGTTCCTACTGTAATTATTTTCAAACGAGGCATCTGCAAATGAAAAAACTACCATAGAAAGCCTGGTGTAAATGATTTCCCCAGCATCAGGTACAAACTCTGTGTCACAGGCTGGGTTTGGAGCTCAACTTTCATCCACCTCCACCATGAGGCACATTTTTAGCCCTTGTTCAGTTCAGAGTTGCCTGGGATGGCTGGATGGAGGCAGCTCTCTACTCCTAATGATAAAGCAGGGCAAACTGCATCTTCTTGGGCACCAAGAGCTGGAAGGACTTGCATGCTGAACAATAGTACCTTTAGAAACTTCAGCTTTTAAGCTCTAGCATGCCTGTACATGTCCCAACCCCTGATTTAACCAAACCTGTACAGGTTCTGCAGGAAGAGGAAAGCATACATTCTTGGCACAAAGGTTGCTAAGTTTTAAGCAATTGGTATGAGGCAGAATGGGCAAGTAATTACAGAAGTAATATTTTTGTAAGTAGATAAGTTTCTGAGATCTGGCACAAGCACATATTCCTCCTAGAATTGTTTCTGAACAGACTACTGTTTGCACTGAGTCTTGCTGCAAGCGGATCTTAAATGCAGTGGACCTGCTGATTACAATGGCTGTGGCTGGAGTGAGGTTTTAAAAGCCAGGGCAAAGGGAAGTGAGCGACTTGACAAGTTGGGTGTTGTACCAGGCTGCCATTCTGTCCAGAAACATGAAAAGGACCTAGGCAGGCAACCAGAGAGCCCAGGATGGGATGCTTAACTAGAGGGAAGGATGGAAGGAGTAAGTCAGAACTTAAAGTACCTCAAAAAAGCACAATGCGGTTGTGCAGTTTTAGCCAAGTAGCGTGTTTTTATAGCCATGGGCAGTTACTCAGATTACCTCATACACTTACAA
The DNA here is from genome assembly GCA_032466535.1 of Forpus xanthops. Taxonomy (NCBI): domain Eukaryota; kingdom Metazoa; phylum Chordata; class Aves; order Psittaciformes; family Psittacidae; genus Forpus; species Forpus xanthops. Next base: position 31,237 of record JASSUY010041260.1, read on the forward strand.
TGGAAGGGAAAAGGCAACTCCTAACTGTTCTGTAAGGTATATTAACTGGGTTGGAGTGTACTTAGTCATCAGAAGCCCTGCCTGGGGCCAGCTGCAGCATGGGTGCTTGCAGCAGCTATTGACATTCGCCTCAGGACAGCTTCTTTATTTTTTTTTTTCCTGTTTATTTCAACCAGACCCTTTGAAGTTAGTAAGACAGCAAGCACCATGGAAACATAGGACTATCTAGTGCCACTTATTGGGTGTCCATCGAGGGTCTTACCTTTGAGAGACCAACTGCCCTCACGCTCTCCACCCTCTGGTGATAGAGAAGAACATCAGCAGACCCAGGGTGGAATTGGGTGGAATTCAGAGGCATGGAGACAATTATCCATTATGGTCTCTTCCCCTTTGCTTAGACTCCACGGTTAGATGTGCTACGCCGATGTCAGGTACCTCCTTTACATTAACAGTGATATCATAATATTCACCATTACATAAATCCATCAGAACTATGAACTCAAGTGAATGGATGATTTGGGTTTCTTGAGAGTAGAAAAGTAAAATAAGCTCCTGCTTTATGGGGTTCAGCTTAATACAGTTTGGGCAAAAAAAGTCCACTGCTTTTAATGGGGTCTTTTCAGGGGTGGCGGGGGTGGTGAGCCGTCTTAAAAGACTGAGATGTCTGATTTTATTCCACTAGAGGTCACCAGCACAACATTTTTGCAAAGACATCTATAGGAAAGAGCAGGATTTCAGTTCAAATTCACTTGGGATTTAACCACTTGAGTAATTTGGCCAGCCAATCGTTCTGGGATAACTTTCTACCAAAGTACTTAGGCGAAACTTCTCGCACAGATTGCTGTTTTGGGAGCAGAGCATTTTTCTGTGAAAGAAATAATCCCATTCTGCATCACATAGCTCACACCATAAAGGGTAGCTTTAAAAAGTTACATCATACAAAAATGAGTACATCAAGCAGTTATTTTTTAGGTGGTCAGGCCACAATTAAAAAGTGGGATATTCACTAATAAGAGAGCATATTAAAATAAGGATTTAAAATTAGATTATCTGCCCTTCTTTCCTGAGTCTAGTTCAGTAAAAGAGCATCAGAGAAGACGTTTTATGGGAAGTTACATTAGTCCTGACTTGTAACCAGCCCTGAGGCTACTCTTAGCACTTGGCAATATGCTGACAGATACCCTTGCCTGATTTGGCTGCCTCCTCACTCAACAGTGTGGGGATCTAGTCTGTGGTTATAACAACAAATTAATTTATTAGGGACAGAATCAGCCAGGCGCTACTTTTCCTGCAATGCTGTGAACTCAATTACCCTGCTTCCTCTATGGGACTTCGAGGCTGTGCTTAGCAAGTGGCTGTCACATCTTGATTGTGAGTGGTATTGCAGCTGGCTAATATTAATTTTGTGGTGATGTGCTATGCAACATATACATAATCAGAACCAGGGCTAGCACCAGCAGTTGTTCCATTGGCCCAATACCTCCCATGCAACTAGTGACCAGAATATCCCAAAGAGAGCACTGAAATTGCCTTTGTGCTGCAGCAGTTTGAGATTTCTCAGCTCTTTCCCTTTTGTTTCCCCACAGCAAAGTTGCAGCCCACTTTTCTTTCTCCAGAGCTACATTGTGTAGTTCTCTCTCCCCATGCTATTGCAGAAGTGTCATGTTGAGCCCCTAGTTAACCTGCTATCCCAGGGGCTGAACATGGCCTTGCCCTCTCATCCTTTAAAAGGATCAAGCCACATAGTACAGCCACAGGCTATGTTATATTGGTTCAGTCAATGGAAGGCTGTATTTTTCCACGAATAATGCAATTGTAGGCCTCAGTGTGCTTTTCAGAGGGGAGCAGGGCCATCACATATCCTGCTGCTCCAGGAGATAAGAGCATGCAGTAGCCCAGATCTGGGGTGCACAGCACCCTAGCACACCATCCAGAACTTCACCTTTGCCGACTTGTAAGGTCAGGAGTCAGGCAACAGGAAACAGAAAGAGTCTCTTCCCAGAAAGTCATGCATTATTCAGGAATCAACATCAAATGCAGCTGCCAAACACTGTGCAGCTCCATAACCAATGGCTTACATAAACCATTTAATGGGTTTATATGCACCTTTGCAGATATTTTCCTCTTCTGTGTTCTGACCCCAAATCTTTGCAAAGACCCAGTTATCTTCTTGTTTTCTACCCATTTTTGGGTCTACCCACCTTCTAGCCTCACCCTCTCTACGGGCATCACCTTGCCTGTGCTCCACCAAAGGAGATCAGGAGACAAGAAACAATCCATGAAACTCAGAGCCACCTCAGTCTCTGTCAGCTGTGGTGCAATTCAGCTTTTGCCTGTGAGGTATCAGGCAGTCAGCTGTTCATGATAGGGCACCAAACATGTTGGCTATATTGCTGCTGGGCAGTCTGAATGTTTGCAACAAATATCACTCCTTGCAGTGCCCAGCTGTGAGGGGAGCATGGCAGGGAGCTAGAAAAGGTAGCTGCAAAACTTCCAGATGTTTCTAGCAGTAAGTAGTGGTTTAGAGGTATCAGAGATAGCAAAAACCCCACCTGTTTATAAGCCACTCACATCTGGAACAGCTGAAGAAGGAACTGAAGCAGACTCTTACTAGTGTTCCACTACATACACCATGATTTTGGAAGGAGCATCTAAACTGCTGTATATGTGAACAATTTCATTCCTCACAGCACTTGACAAGCATCGGTTGTCTTTAATCCGTGACAGCTAGTGCCTCTCAGCAAGTTTATCACTGCAATGAAGTCTGTGTATGTTAGAAAGAGCACAATGCTCCTCCAGTTCTACTCTCAGTCTTTGCCAATGTCACTTTTGCCCTTTCATGTTGAGGGTCAAAACCCAATGTGCATAGCTTGAATAAGACTCTGAGATGGAATAAAATTTGCCTTTCACTAAATCGTGGATGCTCACCCCCTTAATAACTGCTTTTGCTGTCCTCTAGCTCACTATCTTATAAATCCCAGGTAGCATGCAGAGACTGAAAAGGGACTGATCATTCAACATCCTCTTAATGCAATAATTCTAGGTCATCAAGAAAAGAGACAAAAGACAGGTCTGGGACAAGAGATAGTCTGTGGCCATATTCAAGTGCCAACGCTATCCTCCCACAGCAGAAACTGTGGTGCATGACCTGACATTCCTCTTCATATCTGGAAAGGTGGAAAGTCTGTTGTCACCAGAAGATGTGATGACAGGACAGAGAAATGCACTTAGTTGAAACTTTATCTGGTGAGTTTGAATACAAGTGGTAATGAAGAAAAAACATTTGTGTGGCTTCTGCACAAGCTTGCTGCTGAAGTAAACACCATATGTCCCCTGTGGTTCTGCTGAGCCTAGACTGAAAGCCTGCCTGTCACGATTTGCTTACTGTTTCTGTTAGAGTTAACTAGGATAAGCATCGATCAAGCTAACGATGTTCCTGTGGCAGAACTAAGTACAGATTGTCAAACCCAGCTAAGAAATACAATACACGTTTGATCAGCCAAGCTCCCTGCTTGCAACCTGTAGGGCTGGGGATGTTCACATTGATTCCTTTAGGAGAGCAGTCAACAGGTGTCTTAAATCTAGTTCCAGGATGCCTGTGCATTCATGCAGGTATACTCTGATTGCAGGGTGTACGTCCTTCCAGGGGATGACTGGGACTACAGTTTAGGAAACAGGATTTCTTACTGCTGAGATGCAATACCATGCCTTCTCCTAAATCAGCAGCATGGCAAACTGGTACATTTGTCATGTGATTTTAGATTAATCCAAATGGGAAAAGATTCTTATATCTCTTACCTGGAAGGTAGAAAACCTATCCTATTGTGCTCTCAATGCTGTAGAGGTAAAAAGGCTGAAGACAGAAGTAGTATATTGTCATGGGTTCAGCAGCAGCAGTCATTTTTCTTTAAGTAGTAGCTGGTGTAGCACTGTGTTTTGGATTTTCGGC
>JASSUY010041262.1:0-11653 GCA_032466535.1 Forpus xanthops
CCCCCACAGATGTGCACACATCTCCAATTCCTCTTTTTTGTTTCCCATACTATGGGCGTTTGTATGGAGGCATCTGAGCTGAGCTCCAATTGAAGCCAGCTCATTGGCTGGAGTGGCTGGAATATCTCTACATTGCTCCAAGCATTTATTATAGGTGCTGGCAACTGCCTGGGTGTGTTGATACCCCCCTCCCCAACACATCTATTTTAAAGCATCCTTGACCAGTCTACATATGAAAAGACCTCATGTATATTCAAGCATAATGTGCATTACAATTTATGCTGTCCTGAATCTGTCAGATCTTCCTTATGTGCTTGTAATATGTGTTTGGAACAGCCATGATTCCTGCTGTATCTCAGTCTTTGCATAGACCCATTACTAAAGTCTAAATAAAGAATCATGAGAAATTATCCCCATAGCTTCTCAGCTGCAGATGCTTTAACTTCGATTAAGGCTTTTGGCATTAAAAGATGTCTTTTTTAAGAGGTGTAAGCACATCCTGTGGTTCCATACACATTCACAGAGATGAGGATTCAGACTACTTTAGGTACACCGGTTATTCCAGGTTCAAATCTGTAAATAAAATTCAGACAGTTTCCTCTAGATCCACCATAGGGATACTGTAGGGAAATCTCAGGGTACACAAAGTCAATACTACCTCACTTTAAAGCCTGAATACTTTTCAAGTCTATACTGCTGGGATATTAGCTCTAAGCCTCTTGAATGCAATTTGGATTTCAAAACCCTAATGAGGTTTCATGGTATTAGCTTCAGTACTCTACTGTAAATTTTATCTCAGGTATACTTATTCTCCTCCACATCTCTGCAGTTGTAGCTGAACACAAGATTTCCATTCATTCCTGGTCATAATTTACCATTAATCACTTTGTCCTATCATAATCCCCCTGCCACATTCTACTTTTAGAAGGCTGCAAATTAATTTGGGATTAAAGCTATTATAAAATCCAGTATTGCTGCACAAATCCACAACTTACTGAATAGGCAGCAGGCTTGTAAATTATTTATCATCATTATTTCCAGTCTCCTAGAGGCAAGAAAAAACATCATTTTATGGGCACAAGGTAAGACTTGCTATTTATTCTCATTTAATTTTTCCTCCCTTTATCTAAGCTCTCCTATTGAAAGCCTAAACCAAAATATTTACCCTTTCAGGTGCTCCAATATATATGCATCCTTGTATAAAAGCTTCTACCAAGACCGATAAATGATTTTACTTTGTGCGTTTTTTCCTACACAGGCTAAGTCCTGAAAGGAGTTTTGACAGTAGGTCCAATTATAGCGCTGCAGAGTAGTGCTCTTTACCAGGAGGAGAGCAGAAAGGTCAGATGCCATGATGAAATTGCACACGTCATCACTGGATCAGCTTGAGCTGCCCTCCTTATCTCCACAAACCTCTAAGATCTCTTCTTGCTTCTTTCATTAGCCAAAATGGGTAGAGAGCAAATGTGTTCACAAATGCCACAGGCAGTGAAATTTGCCATAGCTGCCCAGTCTGGAAATGTCAAACCACTTTGGCAGAAAAGCATCAGGTGCCCAGCTGAGTTAGCCCAAGGACACATCAATTTAATTCTTTCTTTTATTAACCTCATAAATATGCCTGAATACTGCCATACCTTGCATGTAACAGTTTATATGCATTACTGCCCAAGGCCATTTAATGAGCTCTCCATTAAGCCTTGAATTTCCTTAACTTTTATTTTGGAATAACTGCCAGACTTGTCACAGTTTCCCTAGCTATTTAAGGAAAACATTTAAACCTTTGTTCTGTGTCTGTTTTCACTGATATCTATAAAACCCTGCCCAACTAATTCAGTGAAATTGCGGGGAATGACACCAGGAGAGTTTCATTGTTTGTTAAACTTGATCCCAGTCACTCCTTAGTCCATGTGCATATTTATTTAAAAAACAGATAACCATATCTGATATGCAGAAAGAAGAAACAAATCCTATCAGACTTCAAAATAAAGTCTGAGGGAAAAAAAAAAAAAAAAAAAAACTAAGAAAATTTTTCAAACAAGTGCTGCTTAATTAAGTTGCCCAAAAAACCCCAGGTGCATACTATGGGCGCCACGGCAGACACCACTAACACTGCTTAAACTCAGCATGAATGAATCATGTCACTTGTGGAAGTTATACCAGATGCTAACTAGAAAGACAACACACAAAAAAAAGTCAATAGTTCTTTTACTAATTAACATTGCCTATTCCTCTTTCCCTTCTGCTGCTGTCCAGTGTTGTCAAAGGGTTACTTACTTCATAGAATCATAGAACAGTTTGCATTGGAAGGGATCTTTAAAGGTCATCTATTCAAATCTCTTGTAATGATCAGGGATACCTTCAGCTATACCAGGTTGCTCAAAGCCCTGTCCAACCTCATCTTGAATGTTTCCAGGGATGGGGCATCTACAACCTCTCTGAACAACTGTGCCAGTGTTTCACCACCTTCATTATAAAAAATTTCTTCCTCATACCTAGTCTAAACATGTCCTGTCTTAGTTTAAAAATCATTAGTCCTTGTCCTATCACAACAAACTCTTCTAAGAAGTCCCCCTTCCATATTCTCACCGTTTTCTATGCTCCTTATTCAACAGCTCCAAAACTCAGCCTGAATTTAATGCTATCTCTGCATTTGTGGTACAGTTCTTTTGTTTTGTTACCCAGCAGGGATGGTACAAAGCAGTGATATACAACTTCATAATGAATTAATAGGCTCAAAAATGTCACAAAGCAAAATATGAAACTGCAACCTGACCTGTTCTGCTGTTTCCACAAGCCAAGATTTCACTTCCTAAGACAGTTTAGGGAGCAACAGCACTTCAGTGGTGCTGGAATTAACTTCTCCACATCCAGAGTTCCCACAGAAACACCCTTACTGAGCTTACACAAAGAGAATTGTATTTTGTCAATCTTTCATTCTGGAGCTGAGCAAAAATATAAGTAAAATTTTTAAAGTGAAAATAATAGCAAATTTAATTTTCACTTCATCTTCAGGCTTTTGAAGTGAAAATATTCAGTTTTTCACAGTCAAGAACCTGGAATAAGTCATCTTCTAGTAGCTCTACCTCTTCGCATCTCACCTGAGAGCACAAAAGGACCCTTCTATTTATATACTACAGGCAGGAGTTTCACTAAGATGAAAAGGTTAATTAGAAAGTGCTATTGCCTTTTGCACTGTTTTCACAGCTGATACACACATATAACAATCCAACCATCAGGGACTTAATTTTCTCACAACGGGGGTAATCTCTTCCCAGAAAACTCACCTGCTTGATGTCTTGTTTCCATTTGATTACAGAATTCCCATCAACTTCCTGGAATCTAGAGTTGTTCTTTGTTTTTATGGTAACTGCAAGCCAACCTTATCACGGACTGTGTCAAAAGGACCATGCCTAGCAGGTTGAGGGAGGTGATTCTCTCCCTCTACTCCGCATTTGTGAGACGTCATCCATAGTACTCTGTCCAACGCTGGGGCCCCCAACATAAGACAGATAGTGGAGCTTTTGGAGTGAATCCTGGGGAACCTACAATGATCATCAGAGGCCTGGAGTACCACTCTTATGAAGACAGGCTGAGAGACCTGTGCTTAGTACAGCCTGGAGGAGAGAAGGCTCTAGGAAGACCTTAAAGTAGCTTCCAGTGTATAAATGAGGCCTACAAGAAAGCTGGAGAGGTATGTTTTATAAGGGCATGCAGTATTAGAATAGTAAAAAATCATGCACCACAAACTAAGAGTTAGAAATTTAAAAGTAGTGGATTTGTTACATTTCTAAGTGTAAAAGTTTTACAGCCTTATTGCAGGTTGGGCAGAGATGAGATTCAGAGCAGCCCTGAGAAGAAGGACTTAGGGGTGTTGATTGATGAGAGAATGTACATGAGCCACCAGTGTGCTCTTGCAGTCCAGAAAGCAAACCATATCCTGGGCTGCATCAAAAGGAGTGTGACCAGCAGGTGGAAGGAGGTGATCCTGCCCCTTTCCTCTCGTGAGACCTCACTTGGAATATTGTGTGCAGTTCTGGTGTCCTCAAGATCAAAAGGACATGGAACTGTTGGAACAAGTCCAGAGGAGGGCCACGAGGATCATCAGGGCACTGGAGCACCTCCCGTATGAAGATAGGATGAGAGAGTTGGGGCTGTTGAGCCTGGAGAAGAGACGGCTGAGTGGAGACCTTATAGCAGCCTTCCAATACCTGAAGGGGGCCTATAGGGATGCTGGGGAGGGACTCTTCATGAGGGACTGTAGTGAGAGGACAACGGGTAACGGGTTCAGATTTCAACAGGAGAAGTTTAGATTGGATCTGAGGAAGAAATTCTTGACTGCGAAGGTGGTGAGGCACTGGAATGAGTTGCGCAGGGAAGTTATGAATGCTCCATTGCTGGCAGTGTTCAAGGCTCGGTTAGACATAGCCTTGGGTGACATGGTTTAGTGGAAGGTGTCCCTGCCCATGGCAGGGATGTTGCAACTAGATGATCTTAAGCTCCTTTCCAACCCTAACTATTCTATGATTCTATGATTCTATGTTCAATAAAATACAACAGATGATTTGTTATCGTTTTTAAACACTGGATTAAAATTTTCTTTATTTTTCCTACTTATTACCATTTTCCATTCTCATAGAGGCCTACAAGCTAAAAAAAGCACCACAATTACAGAAAGGAACAGGAATGCTCTTTAACATATTTTCTTGACCAAATGTGAGATTTTATCTGAGACAAAGGCAAGATAAATTTTACTGTATCTCTTTTTCAATTTGAAAATGAGATTTTGCACATCCAGAATTCTACACCTGTTTGTAACTGTCCCTATTTCCCCAGAAATACCTTGATCTGTGTTTCCTTGGAGTTGATTTTCTTCTTTCTTACTCTTCTAAACACCTTCCCTTATACACTCTCCACAATAAATGGAGCTTAGATTAAAATTCAGGTCATACATTTGAAGCAAAACCCTTTGTATGAATTCCAAATTTTTAAAGTAGCATTCCTCAATATATATCTATCTATCCATATAATATAAAAACAGAGATTGGTGTTGAGAGCAACCTGTCTAACCATTTACCATAAGCCCTAAAAGCTTCCCTCATGCCAAAAGAGAAACTCTTCAAACATTTCCCTTTCCTTTCCCTGCAAGTCTTTCATTTCTTTTTCTTAGTATATCACACAGTGATTAAAGAATCTACAGCAATTGATACCCTTCAGTGCCCTGTTTCTTCTCTGCACTTTTAAATGGGCTCTCCTTCATGTCAGTGCATTGTGTCACATTACAAACTAATAACAGCATCACCACCAGGAAGCCAGGCTCCCTGCTGTGAGTGATGGTTCTCCAGGTAGGTTGCTTTCATACATAGCTGAAAAAGTGTCTGCTAGGCTTGACCTTGACTCTGATTTCACATTTTATTCTCTCTTCATAGCCTCCTGTATAAAAAAATATAACTTTCCACCCACAGTGAAAATCCAGGTACTCTATTTTTTTAAAAAGCTGAATATTAGTATAGCTTGGGAAAATTTTGTATGCTTAGCTAGCAAAGGGTTACATTTGGCTCTGCATCCTTTGCTATTGGTTGTTTACTTCTTTGTTTTTTTGATAAAATGCTGGTGCTGGAGAATTCAAATACCAACTCTCACTTCGTTTGGTTCAGCTGTTGCACTGCCAGTCCGCATTCCAACTTTCACTTTAAACCTGTCTCCGTGTGTTTTTCACTAGCAGACTTCTCTGCATCCCTTAAATTTCTGGTTCCTTTACTGGAACCCATGATGTCCTGCAGTACTATATTAGGAAAACCTTCTTATTCAGGAAAGCAGTGGATCATGTTCAATTTTACCACAAGGGTCTGGGTTGTTTTTTTAAAGGCTGTCTTGAACCACAGACTCTATTTAATCCACTTTGTTTTGTCACTGATGAGCTCCACTATCCATAGGCTCAAGTCAGAAAACCATTTATGCATATTTAACTTCTATTGACTCCTGTGGATTTCTTAGGATTAAGGACATACTCAGATGCTTCTCTAAATTGGAGCCATGACTTCTTTTTTTTTTTTTTTCTTTCCATTTTTTCTTTCCACAGGGAAACAGCAGAAGAGCTATGAACCTAATTCCTCAGAGTTTTAAGAGGAACAAACTGGTTCCCAATCAAATGACTTGATCAGGTAGGTCAAGTCTTAAAAAATTCAGCTTTACCACTAACCAGGTTCACAAATACAAAACCAACGTAATTGCTTTGCCCTGTATTCCACAGATAATAATAACAAGATGTAATATAATACTAAAGAGATGACATTTGAAATGGCCACAAATGTGGAATCATATGGTGAATGTCTTGTCCATTATTTTTTTCATTTGTCATCATCTTTCTATACTTTAGTAGAGAAATTTGTACTAACTATCTTTCTGAAATGAGAGTTTTCGACTTTTTATAATTAATAAGAAATTAGAATACTGATTGTTGTCGAGGCACAATATAAACTTTTACATTGATTTCCTTTTGCTATTACTCCAAAATTAAATCCCTGGAACTAAAGAGACAAATGTTACTACCAAAATTCTCACGCAAAATAATAAGCTGATAGCAATAATCACCTATTCTGCAAAGTGGAAAGATTTATTTTATGTAGGAGTTTCATATCCACATGAAATTACTTTAAATTAAATGTTGATCACTTTATACCCATAAGCAAAACCATTCACTGAGATTGCAGAAAACAAGGCGATTCAGGGAAATTCTTAAGCATGTATGTAAAACAAAGGCCACTTAAAAAGCAGGTATGGCACTGTTACAGGGGTTTAAACAAAAAGGTGTTCACCCCATGTTGCCCAGACTGAAAGAAAATACATAGGTAGTTACTGCTAAGCATCTCAGTAACCTCACTGAAACCCAAAGGATTTCTTACATTCTTTAAGATTTTGGCACAACAATAAAACCTCCATGTCTAAATGCATTCAGTAAATAGATCATATTAGAAGTGATGTCTTACAAATTTGAAAGTTTATAGTGCTTTATGAACTAGTTCCCTCGCTCAATTGTTCTTCTTTAGCCCTCAATTCCTCCTTTATTGACAACAGTCCTTCCTATAAAAGCAACTGTATTTCCAAGCTATTAGAACTGCTCTGGAAATAGCACTTCAGACTTTCTAAAATATCTCCCATAAATGATCTGCTATGCTAAAGTCATTGAACAGATAGCTCGAGAAGGTTATTCTCTCATCAGCACCTAACATAAGCACCTTAACAGGAAACTCAATAAAAGCAGTAAGTAATGAGAGTTTTTACTCCAAGCATTTGCATCTGAAGTGGGAAAATCAGCACTGCATGCAGTGTTATATAGCATCCAGTTATAAATGATGTGTCAGATTTTACTAAGAAAGTACTGATAGGTTTTTAGCAGGGATTATTTACTTGTCCATTGCCCACAGTGAGAAAGTAGTTGCCCTTTATTTCAGCCCATATTTCATCTTCTACTCTCTTTGCTTGCCTGGAGATGTGTAAGAAGAGATCTGAGGTGGGGGTAGACTGCAGAAATAGACTTCAGAGTAAGGTTGATAATGACAGCAGTTTGTCGTCTTTGTGCCCTATGAGTTCAAGGCTGCTGCAAGGAGGGAACCAGTACCACAAAGGAAAGAGCAGCTTTTGCTAAGCTGTGGTCTCTAATGCGCTGGGTTTACCCTTAGTCCTCATATATCATTTAACTAGAGTACTACACAAGGACAATTCATCTTAGCCAAATACTTTGACCCCTTATCTAGATACCTCCACTTAGGCGTATGAAATCTCCCCATTTTTCACACTGCTTTCTCCTTTCTCTCTTTCTTATTCATACATTTTATTCTCATACATCATGAGCTGAAGGAAGACAGTAATTGGAATACTTTGTTCCTGAATATCACCTTCCTATTTCATGTAACTCATGAGTCTGAGGTTGTGAAACTGGTCGTAGTCATGTTAAAAAGCATCCACCAAGATGAATAGTGCTTGCCTGTTTTCTGCTGTTTCTTTAAAAGGGATATAAAATATAACACTGAAGAAAGAGACTATAACGAAGAGTAATCAGGAAGGAAGTATGTAACATGCATAAGAAAGTAATTCTCATCTTAAATAGAATGTGCAAAAAACAAGTTCTGTGATTCTTGGTAACTCTAGAGAAAATTATAGACTGCATTTACCTGAAGCAATAAAATACAAGAAAAAACTGTCAAACACAACTGAGCATTGCAAAGTTTGAGAGTCTTATTTGATCCTCACTGTATGATCTGTGACCAAGACGTGACAGTGCTTCCTCATTGAAAATTTCTAGGGGGCCTGTGAAACACCAACAAAAATAAACCCAAAAAAGCAACAACTTGTTTTGTATAAAAAAAGAAGCCCCACCAACTTATTTATTTCTATTCTAGTATTTCACAGAAACCTATGACAAGACTAGCTTCATCCACAACTAAACAAGTAGCTGACTTGAGACTGGAGATTTTGATGTCAACTCTAAGCTCAGTTCAGATTTCCTAAGGAGTTTTTCAGTACCTCTGTGAAAAGCTTAACTATGCTACAAAAATGTCTGCTTAGAGACCCCCAAGAACTATTTTATATTCTTTACCAAACTTTTGGTAAAATAGTAGCAAGCAGGTAGTTATTTGGACGTTCACCAGTCTTCTAATCTGCCTGCATCCTACAGCAGAATGGGTTCAATTTAATTTTGGAGGCTGTGTAAGAAATCTAAGCAAGTCATAAGAAGTGGAAATCCCATGCAGATTACACCCTTGCCACCACCTTTCCACATGGGGTGTCTCCACATCTAAGCACCACAACAAACCCTAATGTCTCAATGGCTCTGCTATTAGGATTTGCAAGAAGCTAGCTGACACAGGAAAAGAAATGCAAACCAGACAGCAGTGCACAAAAAGGTCACATTGTCTTCCTTCAACTAGAATTTACATGGAATATTAAACGATTTTTTTTTATAATATATGCTCATGACAAAGGTTGTAACAAGAACAAGAAATGGAAGAAACTAATTCTCCATATGGGAAACAATAAAATTATAATTCTCTGTGATCGCTAGCTTACATTTTTATTTTATGGTTCCCTTGGGCTCCACAGTAGGAGAAACTGAAAGACCTTGGAGCAGGACTAAAAAAAAACTATATCAGTGAAAAAAATTAAATCAGAAATAGTTCTGATTATGTTGTAAGTTTTCAGCATAGCTGTTAAAACCCAAATAGAAAGCCTTATCTATCTTGTCAGAGGCTTTAATAATGGTCTTTTCAATTAAAAATGGGTCCTGGGTTGAGCAGTAGCAGTCATTTTTCTCCTTCTTGGTAGATGGTACAACACTGTGGTTTTGACTTTCTGCCCGCAAAAAGTGCTGATAACACCAGTGATTTCAGTTACTGCTGAAAATGTTTTGATCTGACCAAGGACTTTCTGAGTCTCATACTCTGCCAGGGAGGAGGGGAAGCTGGGAGGAGACAGAGACAGGACACCTGATCCAAACTGGCCAAAGAGGTATTCCATACCACAGCATGTCATGCCCAGGATGTAAAAATGGAGGGCAGAGACCCAAAAGAGTGGGGGTTCACTGCTGGGTAGGGCAGTATTTGTGGTGAGCAGTTGTATTCTCTTTCCTAGTGTTTCTCTTGTCATTATTATTATTGGTGGTAGCAGTAGTGGTTTGCGTTATACCTTAGTTACTGGACTGTTCTTATCTCAACTTGTGGGAGTTGCATTCTTTCAATCCTCCTCCCCATCCCTCCGGGAGTGGGGGGAAGAAAGAAGGGGGAGTGAGTGAGCAAACTGCATGGCTGACTGCTTAAATCATACAAAATCCTATAAATACATAATTCAAAACTTAAATAATTTTCAGTAAAAAAAAATTATGAAAAGAGCTGCTGGAAAACAACATGCCAACCAAAATTTTTCTTCCCTCCTGTCTATTCTACTCTCCAGTTTTACTTAGTTTTGAGCTGATCTTCATCTAAAACATGGAAATAGCATCACCAGCCAACCATTAGCCTAGAAATTACAGCACATCATATGAAATCTGGCTCCCTGCCTCCACATAACAGGAATATTGCTTTGCCAATGCCCAGCAGTGACAGCACAGAAGGCTTATATATTCTACCTTTTGTTTCCAAAAATGTGATTCATATTGATGACAATGGAGACCACAGAGCTTGGAGGATGTTTGAACTGGACACTTGCTATTAGGGAAACATTTCCGTGCTCATATGTTCTCAGGTCTCATTTGGTTTTCAGTTAGTGGATGTAGATGAATGGAAGGGGGTGAAATCAGTGAGACAGCACCTAGACTGAGACAACAACTTTAAAGTCCTAAAAGTCAGCCTTTTCACAATCTTCCCCCTCAAAAAAAAAAAAAAAAAAAAAACTCACACACACACAAAACCTCATTTGACAAAAGCTGTCAGAGGTGTTCAAGTCCCTTTCTCAAGCTCAGTCTCCAATTTTCAGGTCAAATGAAGCATCACCCTCCTCAAGAAATATTCCTTTTATTTGCAGAGTTGCCTTTCAGATAACATTTTGGGAGTATACCAAAGAAATTCAAACTAGACACATCTCACTATGGGCCACACTTCACAAGTTCTCTGCCATGAAATGTTTTTTGCTCACTTCTTAGGGGGCTTGATTTCATCAGAAAGCAAAACTTAAAAATAAAAGCAAAGAAACAATAAATGGCAAATGCAAAATTTCTGGTTTATTCTTATGAGGAACAGGATTTATCATCATTTTTAGCAAAAAGTAATTTCAATTTAGTGCAAATTCATTCAGTATATCTATTTGTTATCAAAATTTATAGACTACATATATTCTCAGCCCTGAAGAAAAACATAAAGGCTACTCGGCCTGAAAGATCTGGCATCTCTAAGTAAAGCGATACTAATGAGATGAAAGGTTTTCATCTTTTGAGAGACAAGTACTGTCAAAAGTCTCCTGACCCTAAACTACATTGGACATTTCTCTCTCCTCTTCTGTTACTAAATGAGGCATGCAAAATGGAGGGAGAGCAGCCTTCACTGGAGGCAGGAAGGAATGGGGTCTCTTAAACAGATGAAGCACTGCATATATTTTCAGGGAAGGGACTCTTTATTAGGGATTGTAGTGAGAGGACAAAGGGTAACGGGTTCAAACTTAAACAGGAGAAGTTTAGATTAGATCTGAGGAAGAAATTCTTTACTGAAAGGGTGGTGAGGCACAGGGAAGGGGTTGCCCAGGGAAGTTGTGAATGCTCCGTCGCTGGCGGTGTTCAAGGCCGGGTTCGACAAAGCCTTGGGTGACATGGTTTAGTGGAAGATGTCCCTGCCCATTGCAGGGGGGTTGGAACTAGATGATCTTAAGATCCTTTACAGCCCTAACTATTCTATGATTCTATGATTCTATATCAAGATGAGAGGGAGCAGCCCCCAGAATACTTTTTATTCTATGAAATTCACAGACATGTAACTGTTGGAATAAGCGCAGAGGAGGGCCATGAGGAGGATCAGGGGACTGGAGCACCTCCCATATGAAGATAGGATGAGAGAGTTGGGGCTGTTGAGCCTGGAGAACAGAAGACTGCGTACAGACCTCATAGCAGCCTTCCAATATCTGAAGGGGGCCTATAGGGATGCTGTGGAGGGACTCTTCATGAGGGACTGTA
>JASSUY010041263.1:0-13888 GCA_032466535.1 Forpus xanthops
TGGGATGTGCGCGCAGCGGCGGGCGGCTGGCGGCCCGCTCCCGCTCCCTTAGCCCCTGCAGGCAGCGCGGCGGCTGGCGGGGCCCCTCGGGAAGTTTGATGGCTTCTTTGCGGAGAGTCAAAGTCCTGCTGGTGTTAAACTTGATCGCGGTGGCCGGCTTCGTCCTTTTCCTGGCCAAGTGCAGACCCATCACTGCCAAGAGCGGCGACTCCTTCCATGACATCCACCCCAGGGCTGAAGTGGCCAACTTAACCGCGCACGGCATCAGCTCCATCCAGGACGCAGTGCTGAAGAGGCTTTCCCTCCTGGAAGACATCGTCTATAGGCAACTGAACGGTAGGAACAGTTCTGCTGCTTTTAATTGTCATTAGGGTACGGCGCGGGGGGTGAATGGAGGCAGTGGGCACAGGGCTGGCTTAGTAGAACCGCGCTCTTTCCTGTATTACCCTGCGAACGGAGCCTCAGTTCACTGAATCGATTTAGTATTTGATTTCTAAGTTCCGTTTGTGTTTAAAGCTCAGAGTAGATTGCATAGGATAGGAAGAAATAGGAATAACATAATGCTGCCTTTTAGGTTTGTAGTAATAGTCGGGAAATCACAGTAGCATAATTTCTGCATCGGATGAGGAGGGTGTTCAGTGGGCTAACACGGGCTGGAGCTGCACACTGTATATTGATCGAGGGAATGGATTTTGCTACCTTGGAGTTTGGTTTAGTGGAAGGGAGTTTTTAAACGGCTCAATTGTGTTGCATCATTCGAGTGCAGAAGGTTGGAAAGCAAACGGCACTTTCTCTAGTAAGTTAAGCAAACTGTTCAGTGTTTCCTATGGCTCAGCATTGACAGCTGCTAATTAAAATCTCAAGTAATGCTTCTGTTTATAGCATAGGGAAGGGACTTCCATTAAAATCTCACCAGGTTCGGTAGTTCTGAGATGCAGAAAGGGAATTTTAAAGATGCCGTGTAGGATAGAGAGACATGTGAAGATGTGAGCTATCTAGGTGAGGTTTCTAATTAAAACACTGGCTGGGGAAGCTAACTTCTTAGAAATTGTTCCCTGTGGGACCACAACTGGGAATGTAATCTCAGTCAAGAGCCCTGTTGATGGCTTCCCATCTCTGTAGCTTTAACAATTCAAGTTTGTCTGTATCAGAAGCAGCTGAGTTAATGTTTTTGTCAGTGTGATTCCCTCTCCCAAGTTTTCCGTAGGAGGCTAATGCACGAATAGGTGCGTGTGGATCTAAAAGCCACTGTGACTCCCTTTGGAATCAGTGTTACTGTAATTTTACATGTGTGCTGAGGACGTGAGACAGGTGCTGGAACACAAGGTACCTTTTGTGTACATAGTAGTTGTCTCAATTGATGTTTGTGCTTTGGGGAGGCATGATACAAAACGAGAAGTGCTCAGCTAGGTGGGCAAGTGTAATTTGTGTTGTGACTTGGATGAAAAACCCGTCCTGGCTGTGGAAGTGCCTAGCATCAAAGATGTTGAAGCAGCACTATTGGGTGACCACCGAGGTGAAAAACAAGAATCGTGAGGAATAGGGTAGGAAGCTGGATGTTATTTACAGTCAAACTGTGAAACTGGAATTGCTGGGGAGAAGTTTCCAGGAAGATTTTAGCACTTATTTGAAAAGGAAGAATAGCTGCTGTTTGGGGCATGAGACCTTGTACTGGGACCTTAGTATTAACAAGTAACCACTATGCCATCTACCATTCCTGCAAATACGGAGAGAGAGCTGACACTGTAAGTTATTACCCTTCTTCTGTGGAGATTAACGTGGGACTCCCTGCTCCTGTGCTCTGGGGCTGTGTTGGAGTAGCTGGTGCTTATAGCAGGAGCTGAGTACAAGGACAGCTCTCAGTGTGCTGCCTCCTCTGTGGGCTGCTGTAGGCACTGTGTGGTGCAGGGGCTGCTCAGTGCTGAAGGGCGTTTGTGCACCTGAAGACCAGGGGAGGCAGGAAGGTAATAGAGACATCGCTGTATCACAAATGTTTTCTTAGGGCAGGCAGCACCTGAATCATAGAACCAGCTAGGTTGGAAAAAACATTTAAGATCATCAAATTACCCCAGCACTGCCAAGTCCACCACTAACCCATGTCAAATGTCAGGCATGACATGTCTGGCAGCCACATGCTGCGGTGATTTATAGCAACACTGCTGAGTCTGGCTGAAAAATAGCTCTGGCATGGCTCTTATGTAACTTTGGGACAAGTATATATTTGGTACTTGTGATTTAAGCACATTGGTACATGTGATTTTGAGAAGAGTACAGTGTGCTCTGTTCTTGGAGGAGTGTCTGCGTTTGTGCGTCAGTGACACACGGCTTTAGAGCAGGTTGAGGGAAAAGGTGAACCCCCATCACCACTAAGAGGAGCTGGTAAAGTGTGCTGAGACAGCCAGGAGATTGCTGTGCTCAAAGTGATGTTCATTCTGGGCGCCTGGAGAATACCCAGTGCTGAAATCCTAGTGCCTGCTTGAGGTACACAACTAGGAGCTCACTCAGGGCTTTTTGCCTTTAGAATAGAGAAGTTGCATGAGAGTGAGAAGTGCCTGACAAAATCACCATATGCTCTCAGACAAGCTGCCTGCAGAACACAGCCACTGAGAGAGCTCTGTGTTGTGTGAGGTTGTGCTTTGGTTTAAATCTGCCTGATAGTTTAGCATGTCCAAAGCCATAGAACATCATAGAGTATCATATAGTGTAGTCTGTGGGGAGACCCTGCACCTCAGGGAGACTGGGAAGCATTTGGCCAAAGAGAGAAACCAGACCACAGTTTGGGAGCAGTCACCTATGCATTATTTTCTGCCTTAAAGGACTTAGCTGGATTTCAGTGGAAATTGAAGCCATCTTTAAAAAACCTGAGTCTCTTGAAGAGCTGCATTCTGTAAGATCAAATGAGCAATCTAACCTTCCTGTGTTATGATTTTAGGGTTTGAATCCTGTAGTGTAAAGCATATTGGAAAGCACGGCTCTCTGGTGTGGCAGCCCTGTTCTTATGTATATATTTATTTATTTCTGTGAGTGCTGGCTGTGAAAACAAGCAAAACACACTGCCTTGTGCCTGGTAAATGAATGGCTTTACACAATCCTTGCTTTTGAAGGACATTTCTCTGCAGTGCCATTCTGGAAATAACGCCAGTCTCTCTCTTACTCCTCTTCATGCAAGAAGAGCTATCCCAAACATGGCCCCATTTACCCCATACAGTAACCTGTCACTTTCCAGGTGATGGACCTAGCTTTTGTGGTGTCCTCCACCCACTCTTAGCTGGGGTTGCCGCTGCGTAAAGCTCTGTCGTGTCAGCCATAGGCTGCTTGTTTCAGATGGTGGTTGACACAGTGCCTTGGGGATGCTGAACAGGGTCTGGGAGCCACCGCAGCAGACAGTGCCCTTGCTTAGTGTTATCCCAGCTGTAATTCATAAAGTATCTATGAGAAGACTTGGGTTGTCCAGATTTGTCTACTCAGTTGTCTCTTGGCCTAAAATTGATTAAGAACTGGATATGTGCTCTGTTCTTTCTGAAAGTTCATGATTGCAGAAGTCTTGTGGGTTTTCCTTACTGCTTTTCTGTTGCTTTCTGTTGGTCTCTAATTGGATGGCTTCCTTGGTTGCCATGAAGTGCAGGAGAGCCCTTTGAAGTGAAGCAGTTTGTATGTGCATGCACTTACCTAAGGATTTGGAACATTTTTAACGTGTCTAGTCACTTTTATGGATGAAATTTTCTTGTTCAGAAGGGCATTCAGAGAAAGTTAATGAAGGTGAGGAAGGAACGTGTACACTTTACTGCAGGTATTAACTACAGCTCATCTTCTTGATCCAGACCTAATTTTCTGTGTGCTGGCATTTACATAAGCAAAAATTGGTCAAGATTATCTCTAACTGTATGGAGATTCACACAAATGAACTTCTCTGTTTGGCTCTGTTTTTACAAAGAGAGGGTTTCTGCGCTCGTGTGGCAAACTGCTTAGCTAGTGAGGAGCTGAAGTGAATAGAGACTTGAAGAGAACATCCAGCTTTCCTGACAACCTTATGTTTCCTGGAGAGTGCCAACCACATTTCAGTGTACCTAATTCTGTTTCGCTGGGGCTAAAGTGAAAGACAGTTGATGACCATAAGGAATTGGGACAGTTGTGGGAATTATGCATGTACAGGATCCTGAGTAAGCAAAAGTGGGCCAGCTTTTTAACTTTAGTGGCATATAGGATGCTACAGTTTGCATCATGAAACAGCTTACAAAGATGTTGCTCATCATGAGACCCCTCTCAGTGGGATGTGTCTGGTAACCACTGCATGGTGAGAAGCTGCTAATCCCTTCTCCTACAAGCAACAGCCTTGTCTGGGTGTTTATAGCAGCCTTCTAGTTCCTAAAGAGGCCTACAAGAAAATTGGAGAGGGGCTTTGGACAAGGGCCTATAGGGACAGGACAAGGGGGAATGGGTTTAACCTGCCAGAGGAGAGATTGAGACGAGCTCTTAGGCAGAAGTTCTTCCCTGTGAGGGTGCTGAGGTGCTGGCACAGGGTGTCCAGAGAAGCTGTGGCTGCCGCATCCCTGGCAGTGCTCAAGGCCAGGTTGGATGGGGCTTTAAGAGTCACAGCACATTGTGTATAAGATCAGGGAAAATAAAAAACATTTGTACATTACTGTAAATGAAAGGCCAGGGCTGTAGAGCTGCTGAAGTGAAGCTGGCCAGAAAATCAGTGAACAGTGATATCTTCTTGTAGTGAGAAGTGCAGACAGACATAGGTGCTTTATCATGTGGGAGAAGTTGAAGGGGAACTTTAAATTCCTTGGTGGTTAAAGGAGCCTATGCTCATGTTTTAAACTTGCATCTGTACGTTTGTGCATGGAATGATCTGCCCATGCTGAGGTGTAAACAAATGCAATGCCAGCAGCCTCCTGCTTGCAGTGTCCTCTCATCTGCTTATCCAATTAGAAATTAACTCTGAGAAGACTGCATGTGGACACTGAGGCTGCTACTGGAACACAGCCTCTTCCAAGCTCTGTCCTCCTTGTAAAGTGGCATTTAATTAACTGAAAACACTTCGGAGATATGTGGATTTACTTCCCATAAGGATAAGATAATGCTTATCTTCTGTAACACTTATCATTCTCAAAGCACATTACGAACTTAGCTAACTAACGAGTATAAAATTATATGTATAAATAAGGCAGATTAAAAGTGGTTCTATCAGCCATTTAGTATGTAGTAGTGTTACACCCACAGACTGGTAATATTGAGATGTTAACAGGTGGGTAATACATCAACTAAAATGCTAAGAAATTCTCTGATTAAGATAAACAACTAAATGCAAATAACTGAGTAGGGAAATGCTGTTTGTAGGCAGAAAGGTTCAAACTTTAATGAAATTGAACAGCTTTTTATACGAGCACAGCCTCACTGGGTCAAATCCTTTGATAGAAGAGATGATGCTGTGGAGATGAAGTGTCACACTGTGGGGATGTGACTGCTGTACCAGTGGATGGTTATCACACAGGATCCCAGGTGCTGTTTCCATGTCTACTCCACTACTGTGATATTCCTAAAGTAGGAACTAACTGTATTACTCTGGTAAGAATTGCTGCTTTAATATTTGTTCTGTGCCAAACAGATTTGATTGCCATGCTCCTCATTAGGAGTAACACAAGCAAGATTTAGTACAAATTCTCAGCCTAAACTCACTCACTTGTGCATAGCCACAGGGCACCTGAGAGCTGCTCTCGGTAAATTGCTATCATTTGGGTCTGATACCATCTAAAGAATGAATAAAAGAAACACTTCTTACAGAAATAATAGAGTTAACAGGTGAGGCTTCAGATAGACATTTAGGAAGCATCTGGAAGCTTAGACTTTAACTGACATTTAGTTTACAACCCAGCTGACTGGAAACTGATAGATAATTTTTGGTTTTGATAGGTGTTTGGCATCGCCATCAGAATATTCACTGTCATTGGCAATGCATGAGTAATAAGCCACTAACACATTTCTCATGCAGAGACAACATGAGATTCATGAGATGCAACAGCAATGACCAGAAAATAGTGACAACATTGGTATTTTGTTCTTGCATATTAATTCAGGTCTGACTAAATGGAGAAACAAAATCTTACTTCAGTGGTAAAGCTAACAAAGGTATGTTAGATTTATGCTGCCAAATGAATCAGGTGGCTTTTAGGATTTTTTTTTTGTGAGGATACAATTAAAAAGGTGCTGTAATTATGTGAATTACAGTATTATTTCTAAGCCTCAGTCTGGATCAGTGGTGTGCTGTTGTGTCTGTGGTAAGACACGTTTGAAATTGGATGCATTTGGCAAAACAAAGGGTATCTATTGAGTGACATTTTAGTGCATCTTGTCTGGCTTCCAGCTGCCGCTCCAACAGGGCAGGTCCAGAGTGTCACATCAACTGGACTCCCCCCGCATCTTGGGCACCCTGGGGCCTCTTAGATGGCAGCTGAGACGACGGAGTCCCCCGCTTGTGTCTGGGAGATCATCCACTTCTGTTGGTGAGGACAGGCAAAGTTGGCTTTAGGCATATGCTGTCAATGTGGGATTTGAGAGAGTCCTTCTGGTTTGCTCTTGGCCACCATCTTCATGACTTCTCTCCTGGCAGAAAGCACATGGCATTTCTCACATGAAAAAGCTGAATGCTTCCTGTGAGCAAATCTGCTTGTTAATGAGGCAGAGCACAACAGAAAACTGGAATGAGCCTTATCAGGTAATTTTGTGATTTATGCCACTAATCATTATCTAAAACTGAACAATCTGCTCCAGATGTTGTGGCAGGCTGCCAGTTCCCATCTCCTATAGATACACCTGAATCCCTGGGCATTCTACACCTTCAAATATTAGACTCAAGAGGGAGATTTTTATTGGTAAAATGTCCTTATTGAAGTCTGCAAAGAGCTGTTCAAGCTGAGTACACATCATATTGACCCTGCTGTGAGTCAACAGCAGTGATTCAACTTCAGTAATGTAGCCTAATGGTACAGTGCTGTTTTTCCTAAACAGTTTTGGGAGTACCAGCAACTGTATTTTCTAACCCCCAATCCCTATGGTCAGATTTCTTCAAGAACTTATTGAATGCTTTACATCTTATTGCTGTAAGCATAGCTAGTTCTGCCTATAAATCTAACAGCTATCGACCCACATTCTGACATTCACTGGTGGTTATCTAAAAATGATGTGGTAATGACGCAATGAGAGCCCTATGTAAAACCTTATGTGCAAGGAGAGGGCTGTTCTGAGCCTCACCCTGCTGCCACTGAGCAGTTACACGCGCTGCTTCTGATGCAGTCTTTGATGGTTATGTTGGTGGGGAGATGCAGTTATCTGAAAAAGACAAATCCTTTAAATCAGAACTGAATTGGAGGAAAAACATCACAGTTTGCCTTTCCATAGAGTCCCAGGATGGGACCTTAAAGCTCATCCAGTTCCAGCTGTCTGCCATGGGTAGGGACCCCTACCACTAGAACAGGTTGCTCCAAGTCCTTTCCAGCCTGGCCTTGAACATTGCCAGGGATGCGGCAGCCACAGCTTCTCTGGGCACCCTGTGCCAGCACCTCACCACCCTCATAGGGAAGAGCTTCTGCCTACGAGCTCATCTCAGTCTCCTCTCTGGCAGATTAAAGCCTTTGGCCTGTCTCTACAAGGCCTTTTATTGTTTTGAGGATAACTTGAACAGGCATCTAAGGGCAACAGAAAAAGTGAGAGAGATCCTTGACTGTCTTCTTACTCCTTACCATAATGAATGACTGGAATGTGGCCCTAATTAAGTGATTACTACTCATATTATGACCCTGCCCAGCCTGGTACATGGCCCATATATTTAGTGCTATAAACCAGGGAGAAATAGGCCATTCCCAAAGTGCTTATGTTTTGCGACATAAATCATGCAAGAGCACGAAGCAGAAGATGGGGGTAGAATTAGACCTAATGTCTTGTTAATTCCCTGTGGCTTTTGTACTTAAAACTCATGTTGGTTTAAATATATTTTAATTATCTATTAACTAGGGGAGATGCATAAGAAAATAATAGAGCAGGAAGATGTATGAGTGAAGCTGGAGGGAAGGGGTACTGCAGAAATGGTGAGAGGAGCATGCAGGGGGGAGGTTTCATCCAGGAGTAACGTGCTGAGTCAAGTCATGAAGCTGGAGGGTCTCTATGGGCTTTGAGGGGTGGAGAGGAGGCAGGCAGCATCCTCTGTCTGTGCATGTCCTCAGGGTTTCTGCCTCCAGAAGCTTTCCTTACTTCTGTAAGTCATGGGGGACAGGTTCAATATTTGGTCCACAATTAGGCAAATATTCAGCATGCAGTAATGTGTAAGGAAATGCTCAGCAGGACCTTGGTTGTGGGAAGGTGGCAGCCAGACTTATGAGTGTGGAGGAGCAGATGCTGGTGGTGGGGCAGGTGCTGTTTGGATGAAGCTGATTTGATTGACCCTGTGCAATGTCCAAAGGGCCGGAGCTGTTTTTTAAGCTCTGCAGGTGGAGGTCAGAAACAAACTGTGCAATTTGGAGAAATAAATGAATAATGAGCCTAATGGCGAAGGCATGGGTGAGCTGCTTTCTCATGTGTGAAGGGTTAGGGTGTATGGTGCAAGCATGGTGCTGTTTGATTAGTACTGTGGTATGAAGGGACAGTGTGACACCTGGATCATGCAGGCGATGTATGGGTGTAGAGACAGCTCTCATTTAGGAATCTGCCCCTTTCAGGAGCATCTAAAGGTGTAGGTAACAGCTTTTACAGTGTCTTGCATGGAAGATGTTACTGGGGTCAGGTTATATTGACTTTGGTTGTCTTTGGATCAAGCACTGAATCAATAAGTGACTTTCTGGGGGAGTTTAATAGCTGTTCTGCACAGACATGAAAGGGGTTAGGCAGTAAAATGGGATTTGACACTTCTGTCAGTCTTCTCTAAGGAAGTTGCTCCACTTCCAAATACTAATTGATGCCCTGTTCCTTCCACAAATTTTCCTCCCTACTGCTTCTCCCTGTTGGATCCTATGGAACAGGATCAGACCTTGCAAATTAGAACCAGGCTGCAGTGAGGACCGAGGCAGTGAAAGGAAGAGAACAAAACTTTGACATCGCACCTCAGTTTGAGGAACCAGCATAATTTAGTCTCTTTATGCAGCTGTTTGGAAAAATTCTGGAACTTGTTTTAATGTCCAGCTCTGATTATCATTACTGGAACTGTATATCCAGAAATACCCAGCTCCAATTGTGATTACTGGAGGTGGGAAGCCAAAGAAAATAATTCACTACAAAGCTGCAGACCCAGGTGTGGATGCTCTGATAGCATCTTATTCTGAGGCTGTCCAGCCTTTTCCGTCATAAGAATTGCTTTAATTTGTTTATAACTTTTCCAGTTGGGCTGAAGTGATCCAATATTTTGAAGATCACATTTATCTTTAATCCCAGCAAACTGGTCCAGATGATTTTGGAAATGATACATGAGGAAAACATGTACCATTGTTCCCATGGAGGGGACAAAAGCCGGTACAAAGGGAGGAGGATGGGAGGAACTGAACTGTTGGCTGTAGAGCACTGGGGCTGAGAAACTACAGGAGTAGGGATGGGGAAGATGAGGAGACTGATGTGGGTGGGCTACATGGGAATTGGTGTGGAGGGGCATGTGACAAGGAATGCAGGCAGGCACATGGGCAGGGAGCAGTGACCCTGCGCAGCATCTCTAGTTTGCTCCAGGGATGCTTGAATGTAGTGTAGTGGCTCTGTGGCTTTGTTACAAGTAGTAGAAAAATGGCTTTCTTCAGGAAAAAGAAGTGTTATTTTCCACTTAATATTGCATGGAAATGATGTATAACTGAGGAGATAAGTTCCTTCTAGAAACCTTAGTGCCGTATGTGGTTCTTGGGTGTTTCTGCTGCTGTAGTGATTAAAGTGTTAGCCTTGCAGAGCCTCAGGAAGATGTGTGGGTATAAACCAGGGCAGGTATTATTAGCAGTGTAAAGCAAAACAATACTGTCACTGTGGAAAAATTACAGGGTTTGCGCTGAAGTGAATATTTAACCTTTGTTTTTACAACTCCAGAAATGAAGCAGTTTGTTTCTTAATGTAGGCTTAATCCTCAGAGTGTGTGCTGACTGGATTTTCCCATCTGAATGTATGAAAGACTGGGCTATTAAAACCTGCGTTAACGATCTCTTTTCCCATAACTCCTAATATTTGCCATTTACTGCTTATGATGTGCCTAAGTAGTTCTCATTTGTAGTAGGTATTTTAAATGCTGCAGATGTCCCAGTTTCAAGCTAACTGCTGGTGACTGTTTTCATTATGTCTGAGAATCGAGTAGTGCGGGTGATTTCTGCAGGTTGGCATTAATGCTCGCCTCGTACTGTGCTTCATTAGAAGGGTTTTGATGTACAGGTCCCCAGTGGAAGCAGAAATAGTTGGATTTGGCAGAGGAGCAGCAGTGCTGGAGAGCACACTTATATGTTTGCAGTGAGTGCTGGTTTTGGGGTTCATGCTGAGTCAGAGAGGGCAAATGGGGGGGGGGGGCACATTTTTGGGAGTTCCTGTCTGTTTGTCCTTGAAGTTTTCCAACACATTTACAGTAGAGGAAATGTGGCTGTTGGAATGGGTAAGCCTGGGCACTGACTTTGCAAGCAGCTTGTGGAGAAGGTCTCTCCCTGTCCTTGTCTTGACCCACGAGCCTTGTGTTCCTTTTTCTTTCCCCATCCTGCTGAGGAGGGGAGTGAGAGCAGCTCAGGGGGCACCAGGCCTCCAGGCATAATCAGTTCATTCCAATCTTATAGTCTGATGGCTCTCCCTGCAAAGCAGAGAGCTGAGAATGCAAGAGAAGTGGTGATAAAACAGAAGAACATGTAAAGTGCAGGTTAGGAAGCTTGAGCTGTACTTGAAGGAAAATACACCACTGGGATGCTCTGCAAGGAAGGAGAGGCTTTTAACTCAGTTGTCCTCCCCACACTTCATTTTACCTTGAATTTTACCTGTTGGGTTTTTTTTCTTCTCATTTCTTTGAATCCCATTTCTCAATCACCTTCACCAGAAGCAACTCCAACTGTGACTTGACAGCTGCTGTCTTCTCCAGCATGTGCTGCCAAAAATCCCAGTTGACTCTAGGGCTTAAGGCACAATGCTGTCAACTTTCTGTGTTTGTTTCCTACTATAAAATGCTACATATTAATATTAATAATGTTCTTTCCAAATTGAGAAGCCTCCAGGCCTATTGCAGTTGTGTTGTTTTTAAAACTCGTGTTTTGGCAGGTATGTCCTGGCAGTAAACACAGCTTGTGAGCGTGTCCCAGCACACAGGCAATGCTTTAAGCTTGGGTGCACTGGATAGCACTCAAGTCTAGAACCGAATCCTTAAGCTATTAAGGACGCTTAAATGTAAGTGAAGCTTTGAATAGTTCTTTCTCTTCACATTACGTGAAAGAATTCCATCTGACTTGGAAGAAGAGGCTCTGATGCCAGGGGTACCATGTGCTGCAGGTCCTCCCCATGCTGATTATCACCAGTCAGCAGCAGCTCCTCTGGCACAGACCTCATGTGCTTCCACACTGACTGAGCTTCTCTCTTGCTCCTTAGCTGTAGGCTGCCTTACTGCTGGCTGGAAGGCAAAGTGCTGCTGCTGTAAGAGGCTGCATCACACCTACAGCCTCTCTCTTTCCTTCACAAGTTAAAAAAAGAGGATATTCTTCCTTTTTGCCTGCTTCTTCCTTTGCATTTCTCACACCTCCGTGCTGCGCCTCAGCTTAAAATCTTGAAGAGCTAAAACTTAAACACTTAGGGTTGGAAAAAGGCAAAAAGCTGATCCAGGAGTCTTCTGACTGGATCAATGGAGCGAAAAACCAGGCTGAAGTGGCACAATTGTGAGTTAGGAGAACTTTGCTGATTGTGCTGTGTCAGGCTCTTGCACCAGGTTATTTTCTTCAGAGGTGCATAAGGCAAATGCTTTTCCAGGCTTAGGAAATTTCTTTATACTTGGATTCTAAAATGATGGGGTTTAGTCCCCCTTTTTTTTAAAACAAAATAGCTGGTGGGGCATTCAGTCAGTAATGGGATTCTTGTGGTTCATCTTCTTTGACTCATTTTTGGATATTATATAAAACCTTCACAGCATTTGCCTTTTGTGGGCACTGGAATTCCTCTTCATACCTTTGTTGCATTTTCTGTGAGTCACTAATGGGGATGGCTCAAACTGGTGGCAGTGTTTAAAACCCAATAGCCGGAGTGTCTGTACTGTAAATCCTGCTGCTGAGTGGATCCTGCCTTTGTCCCTTCACAGGGGTGGGTTGGGAATGAACCCAAGGAGCTCACTTCTATCATTTTTTATGGGTGAAAGCTGCATTGCTTCCAAGGATTTCAGCAGGGTTGGGATTGTGCTTGTCTTATGCCCTTTATTAAAAGACAGTGTGAATTGGAAAGCTCTATGTTAGGATAAAGAAATAAAAAGGTAGAGCCTATTTTTCAGGCTGAAATTGGTATCATTGATATTTAATTCAAGAGATTTTCTCTCTTCCCCCCTTTGTTAGGTCACAAAGACCTTTTGTATTTCATTTGCATTTTATTATCTGTTGGGGATTGGACTTGTAGCTATGTACCACATTCAGACCTGACTGTATGGCAGATACCTTGCCAGCTTTCATTCCTTTTTCATGTTTCTTGGCTATTTTTGACAAGTAAATACAGTTTCATATTTATACCCGTGGCAGGAATAAATCAAATTAGTCTGAAATTAGCCTTTGCTCTTACAGTGCTTTGCACATTTCTAGTGTGTAGGAGATAAGACAGGAGAGGAGCAAACCTGCTTTGAAGCTGAGCTGATTTCCATAGCAGGCAGAGTGACCTATTTAAGGGGGGGGGGGGGAAAGTGAGTCAAGTCAAAACCAGGCTTGTGATCTATTTAATTCAATTTCCAAGCCTCTGTGTCAGTGCTCCTTTGGCTGAGCCCTCTCCTGACACTCACCTGACTACACTGAAGAGCTCTGAGCTGAAGAAACATTGTTTGTCCTACAAGGATCCCCTTTGTATTAAAGAGACTTGTGTTGGTGTGGCCGTGGGGATAGAACTGTGCTCAGTGTGAGGCATTTGGTAAATGACAAGATTCAGACAGGGCTTTGGGGGGATGTTAATCACTGTTGAACATTTGTAGGAAACCTGCTTCCTTGCTTCACTTAAAGGAGAAATAGAGTGGGGCTCTTGGGCATCATGTTCAAGAGTACAGGATGTTTGGGAACACCCATGTGGAGAATTGCCACATGGTGCAGCAAATTTGGAGATGCCCCAGGAGGTGGCTTGGAGCACCAGATGGGCGTTGAGAAGCATTGACTTCTGTGTTACACACTCTTTGTTTGGTACTCAGGAGACTCATGGGGTCTTATGTGTGTATGCACCATCAGAAAAGCACTGACTGGGTGCAAATATGGTCTGTGGCCTTTATTCTCTGAAATGGACTCCCTCAGTAGTAGTCCATATCTCATTCAGGTCTGGTACCATCCTAGTAGGGGATCTATTCCTGCAAAGCAGCAAGCATCAGAGTCTGGAAAGCCAGTTCTGTCCACAGGGCTGGAGTAGCAGCACCAGTTATTGCTTGTTGCCCTATGTAGTGTGGTGTGAAGTCGGTGTAACGTGTGCCCAGATCGGAATGGCCATGGTCCCTCTAGGCACTGAAATGTGTGAATTTATAGAATAAAAGCTGATTTGTCAGTCCTGGTAGTTTTGTCAGCTTGTTCAGAGGATCGACTCTCTCTAGCGTGCTAAAGTCTCTGGACTTGGTGCTGATGTCTGGTCTGCAACTTGTTTGTACCTTAACTTGGTTTGCGTCATAGAATCATAGAATAGTTAGGGTTGGAAAGG
The DNA here is from genome assembly GCA_032466535.1 of Forpus xanthops. Classification (NCBI taxonomy): domain Eukaryota; kingdom Metazoa; phylum Chordata; class Aves; order Psittaciformes; family Psittacidae; genus Forpus; species Forpus xanthops. Next base: position 13,846 of record JASSUY010041263.1, read on the forward strand.
ACCTCAAGATCATCTAGTTCCAGCCCCCCTGCCATGGGCAGGG